>JAQIWI010001433.1:0-16505 GCA_034698825.1 Deuterosminthurus bicinctus | reverse complement strand
CGGGATCAGGAATTCAAGGTGAACACATTCTAACAGCATCAACTGGTGGTCTAATACCGGAAGCAAATTCAGCATCAGTTTCTTTCTCATCTGCTAAAAGAACGGTAAAGAGAAGAACAAGCCGGAAGCAGCAACGTGGTGGAAGAAAAAAAACTACGCAACGTGGCGGTAGAAGAAAAATTACGCAACGCGGAGGCAGTAGAAAAATTGTAAAAAAACTTAAACGTGTTCAAGCCGGTGGGAGACGCGTTTCATACATTAAACAACGTGTAGGACGTCCTAGAAAATAATGGATCAAAATACATACATTGAACGCCCTTCCATGTACGATGGGAGCGAGCTAAGTGTGCGCACTAATTTAGATTTATTTTCAGTACCTAAAACGGATGTAAGTTGCACTTACAATCCGCAGCTAATGCCAGTGTACCCTATATCAACAATTTCAGGAGGGGATAATCCTATTGAATTTGTTATTAACACTGAAAGCTCCTATGTAGATCTATCAGAAACATATCTAAAAGTAGCATTACGAGTGAAAAAAGCAGATGGTGGTAACTGTGCGGCAGATGATCACGTAGCTCCAGAAAACTTAATGTTTGGACTAATGTTTAAAAATGTAGAAGTATACTTGAACAATAAGCTAGTTTCAGACACTAATAATGCCTATCCTTTTATTCATTACATATCTAGATTGTTAACAATGCCAGAAAGCCTAAAAAATACTAAACTTAAGTCAGAATTTTACTACCCTAATACTGTAATGGATAAGTTTGTCGCTAATGATAATCCAGGTTATAAAACAAGATATGACGCAAGTAAATTAAGCACACCTGTAGTACTCTTGGGTCAATTAGTTAACGGGTTGTTTCAGCAAAACCGCTGGCTTGGTCCGGGTAATGAGCTTAGAATCGTGCTTAGACGTGCCCCTCCTTCTTTCTGTTTAAATACTACAGCCGGAGATATAGGTTCTAAAAAAGAATTCAAAGTTGTTATTGACAAGGCGGTGCTATTAGTACAACGTAAGCCAGTTACTAAAAAAGTACTTGACATGCATCGGGCTTTGCTGGAAAAGAATGAAACAATGAAGTACGTGGTTAATGAGCCAATTGTAAAAACTTGCACCATACCCTCGGGGGTGACCAGCTATACAACAGAGGGCGTAATAACCGGGCGAATTCCCAAGGTTATTTGCCTTGGCTTAGTTACAAACGAAGCCTTCAATGGCTCATATGCAAAAAGTCCAATGAACTTTGACCCGCAAGATTTATCACAAGTTACCGTGACATGGAACAACATGGAAAGCATGGAGTCCCGCACTGTTAACCTTAGTTTTAAAAAAGCTAACACTACAAATGAAGATGATGTACTTGAAGGCGTTTTATCCTTGCAAAAAGCAGTTGCCAATGATTTGCTATGGAATGGCATATCGAAAGAAAACTACGCTAATGGTAAAAAAAACACTAAAGCAATTATATTTTCATAATAATAAAAAACTAATTAATTACAGGGAACTGCCTTGTGTGCGTGGAGCTAATCCCCAATATCCCCGAAGCTCTCTCTGTTATAAGAAGCGGGCAGGTTAAAGTATCTCTATCCTTTCGTGCTCAAACAACCGAGGCGCTCACACTTGTTATTTTTGGTCTGTACCAAAACGTGGTTGAAGTGGATAAGAATCGCAACGTTATCGTCAATTAAACATGAACACCATCGCTCTAGAGGCTGGCCTTGAGCAGCTTCTTAAAGACAAATCTATCCCATACTTTGTTGTGTCAGCTGACAATGCGGAACAACTTGTTAAATTGGACAAACTGCCTGCAATTGTAATTCAAAATTCAAAACCTGCCGACCATCCGGGGGAGCATTGGTTAGCCTGGTGGATTCATTCGCCTTTGCGGTGTGAATTTTTCGACCCCCTGGGATTTCCGCTTGGAGCCTACCCTGATGTCAAATTCCCGGTCAAATACATTGTCTGGGATAATACAAGACAATTGCAAAGCTTTGATAGCAACTACTGCGGACTATACTGTCTGCGATTTGCCTATGATAAAGCTAGAGGTGTAATGTTTCCGCGTTTCATTCGTCAATTTTCGGACATTCCGGAAGTAAATGACAGGCTTGTTATGTCATGGGTAGCACGAAATACAACTATATTCAAACCCGCACCCAAATGCGATAAAACTTGTATTAACCAATCATGCATTCCTTACAATAAGAAAAAAAACTTTTAAAAAATTAATTACTCTGTAAAATCAAATTGGCTCATCTTTAATGAATAAAAACTCTACTTTCTGACTCTCATATGATCATTACTTAGTTTCACGTTGAGAAATACACATCAAAATGGACGCGTCATCATCATCAACAATTGATCTTCGCTTAAAGCATCCATTTACAATGGAGATTATAGGGCCCTCTGGTTGTGGGAAGTCACAGCTTATTGGAAACATTATAAAGCACAGAGCAGAGCTGATAGACAAGCGAGTGGACAAGATTGTGTACGTGTACAGCCACTTTCAGCCGCTGTATGCACAACTGCAAGCAAGTGAACCCAACATTATATTTACTTCACGCCTGCAGGACATTGAAGAGCATGCAGGAGGTGACTCACTGCTTATAATAGTAGATGATTGGATGGATAAACTCAATCCACGTACGGAAGCATTGGAACTCATTACACGCTACTTTGTAAAGTCGTGTCATCATTTAAGTAAGTGCTCACCCTTTACCACCCCTTTCAATTATAATTAATCATCTTTATTACTCTATCTAGATGCAAGCATGATACTTGTGCTTCAAAATGCATTCCGCCCTGGCCTGCGTGATATTAATTTAAATACCAATTACCTTGCATTATTTGGACAATTTCGTGACCGCAGCACAATCACTACACTTGCTAGGCAAATCCTACCTGGTGAGGCAAAGTTTCTCCAAGATGCTTATAACCGTGTGGTCACTGCAGGAGCGCACAACTACCTTTTCATCAATCTCCATCCTGCTGACCGTGTCCTATATTGGGTGAGAAATTGCATTCATCCTGACCTCGTCAACTCTTTGGAAATTTATCATCCTGACTGATCATCATGCCATCCCTGCGAACGGAATTCTATCCAGAATTCATCATCTGCATTGCATACGAGCAGGACGTTAACAAAGTGCGACAGTGGATTGAAGAAGCAACAGACGACCGGTGCGAGGCAATTGTTCAAGCAGTGTTGGCTCAACCTTACTGGCGACAACAACAAAATATTCGTACAGCATTGATTGACAATGCAAAAATGGGAATATTAGAAAATATTGAGTTGATTCACGAAATAATAAAGTTTATTATACTACACATTCTTGACGAAATTCCATCTCGTGATCGCCCGTACGATAACAATGCTACTGCTTAATTAAATCAACTTTTATTTCAACCATTATTTGTATTAAATTGAATAAAAAAATGGATTAAATCTACTACAAATAAAATTTCCGCTGTACCTACATTCATTTATTATTACTCTACATATGGCTCTATTAAATAAAAAATCATTTGTTTGTCTTTATTTGCTCTACATTACACCGCTTTTAATAAAAAAGCAAATTTACTAATCTAATTTTTTTTTCTACTTCCCACGCTTTCAATAAAAAAAATAGCGTTATCAATCCGAGTTTGTAAAAGAAGTTAAATAAGTGCGTACTCGCTTGCTATAAGATTTATTACTCTACATAACGCTGCTTTTAATAAAAAAAAAACTTTTTTTTGCTTCCACTGCTTTCATTATGGCGCTTCCTATCGACTATAATTTTTTAATAAAGATTGCAATGTGCACCGAAAGCGATACATTTGCTCAATTAATAAACTCTGCTAGCCACCATCAAATTTATAATTTAGTCAGATGTATTTCCGCTTTTGATTCCTCTGAAACTCTTATTGTGTACTTTCCTTCCAATATAAATAAGATCAAGTCTGACAGTATTTGTCATTACAACCAAGTTAGACGAACAGTCAGCATAACTTTAATTTTTATGCTCTTTTTAAATTTGCTCACTCAACAATGAAAATCTACAAAGTTTTGGACCTTGAAGTTTATAATAACCTAATATCCCTATATAAAACAAAACCGGAAGCTTCCGCCGCCGCCGCCGCCGCCGCTGCTGTTGCTCTAGTTCCTAGTAACTCGGCCCTAGCCCCTAGTAACTCGGAAGTAGTTCCTAGGAAATTGGAGCAAGGAGCTAGTAGCTCGGATCTAGGACCTAGAACCTCGGACCTAGGACCTAGGACCTTGGACCTAGGGCCTAGGACCTTGGGCCTAGAAGCTAGTAGCTCGGAAGATTGGGCAGAGACAGAATTAGAATTGATCCCTCGCTGTAACTGTCATCATTATCAAGTCGGAGGGATTAGTTTTGAAGACACTGTACAGGAAATAAGAAAGGGCAAGCGCAAACGGAGATCGTAATGGTATTCAACTATTTTTTATTATGCTCATTGACTAGCTATTTTGTGCTATTGTAATTATTTTATTGTTATGTATAAGATTAGGGTATAAATAGCCAGGTTTCTCAGTTAAAATTTTTAGTTTTAAAATGGACGTGCTACAATCTTATCCAGAGCCTAATAAAAGCGTAGGCAAGGGAAAATATTTACGTTGTACTGTAAATGGCTGCCCGTTTATTTGTAGATATGATAGAATATACAAGTCGCATGTTGACCGTAGGCACACGTGCTATACTTGCCATCAGTATTGTGTATCTATCACAAAGCATAAGTGTGTACAGACTGGTGGTGCTCCGTCAATTCCCCAACGATTGAATCTTGAAACAGAAAACTTTAAGGAGTTTCAGCGGGCCCATCGCGGGGCTATAAGATCCTACATTGCGTATCCTCCTCCGGACACAGTTGATGTGGCTGCTTGTATTACAGGATTACAAAGTGAAATTGAAAGTTTACTGCAGTCAGCATTGCAAGAGCTGACAAGCATGAAGATTAATATGAAAATTGAGTGCCTGATGGCTCGTTATGAGTTTAATGTTGACGGCACGAGGGAAGAGGATGAGAATGTTGCTTACTTCATGCCTGACTTTCCTCGCACTGTTTTAAATTCGGGAGAAATATTATATGCTATTCTAGAGTGTAAAGATAGCATTACTAATAAAATCAGTGAATTTGTTCTACGTGGCAGCGGCCATCGTGTCAAGCAGGTCAAAGCAGTCGAGCTGAAGATATTTGAGTATAAGCAGTACTTGAATGCAAGAGGTAATGGTTTTTTAAAAATGCCCAAACCCAGGCGAACTGGGTGTATTAATGTTAAAACTGAGAATAATTGCTTTAAATATGCTGTTATTTCCTCGCTGCACTACCATGATGTAAGAAATAAATTTAAAACTAGAGATGCAATTAAACGACAAACTCCGTGGAATCGTTTTATGAAAAGATATAATTGGTCAGGTGTAGAGCAAGATGTTACTGCCTTTGACAAGATTGAGTCATTTGAGGATAATAATAAAATTAATGTTAATATCTTTACGAATCACGGAGACAATATCAACGCTATTAGGAAGTCAAACAAGAGACACACTCGGGTGGCTAATTTGTTTATGATTCGTGGTGCAGCTGATGCTGCTCATTATGCTGGGATTTTCGATCTTGATTCATTCTTGAGGCAGGGTAATTATAGGAAGAGGAATGTATGTCAATTTTGTCTTCAGTCTTATTCCACGCCTAGAACTCTTCTAAAGCACACGGCAAAATGCCATCAGCTTAAAGAGGATCACTTTACAGAAATTACGTTCCCGGAAGAGCATGAAAGGTTTGAATTCAGACGCCCTGAAATGACCCTCCCCATTCCCTTTGCCTTATACTACGACTTTGAAACCTATTCTGTCCCTGTTGACCCTGATAATGACCCTAGCACAAAAACTACCAAGTATGAAAATGAGTACACACCCGCTTCCTTTTCCCTGGTAGTTGTTGAGACAAGCGGAGATGAAATTAAGCTCGTCGCTTGTGAATACTATGATAATAAAGAGAATCTAATGGATATTTTTTTTGAGAGGAGTTTTTACTGGGCTGAAATATGCTGTAATAAGGTTAGGAGTACTAATAATCGTATCCCGCTTACAGTTAGTCAGAGACAAGAGTATGAAGCTGCTACACATTGCTCATTGTGTAAGACAAAGTTTGTAGATCCTTTCACGTGTGACAAAACAAATAAAAAGCTCCGTGGGCAGTTTAAGGTGATGCATCATCATCACTGGGAAGGAACCAACTCTGAAATTGGGGCTATCTGTTCTAATTGTAATCTTAAGATTGTATTTAAACGAGAGCTTGTTTGTTTAGCTCATAATTCTACAAACTTCGATTTAAAATTAATAACTCAAGCTGCAAGTAATTCACGCATTGATCGCGACAGTATCAAAATATTATCGAAATCAAGCGAGAAATTTATACAACTTGAAATGTATCATTCTGTACTGCAGTTGGAATATGAGGACGATGGTAATTTGGGTGCTAGCGAGTTTAAAAAAAACTGGAAGGACAATCAGAAAATAAAATTGAGGTTTGTAGACTCATTTAATTTTCTCTCAAGCTCGCTTGCTGCTTTGACTACCGCTGTGAGAAAGGAAGGGAGCCCACTTTTTAGTTTAATTAATCAAGCGTTTAATACTATGCTCGGGACTACAGATAGAATTTGCAAAGAAGAGGACATAAATTTATTGGTGAAGAAACAGCTGTACCCTTATGGGTCTCTTAATAGACCTGAAGTGTTGGAGCCAGGGCACCCTATCCCAGAACGCCACTGCTTTAATAATGATTTAGCAGGGACTTGTATAAGCGATGATGACTGGAATCACGTGCAGCTTGTATGCAAACGTTATGGTATTAATGACTTTAAGACTTATACTAAGGTCTATACAATTCTGGATACTCTATTGTTAGCAATAGTTTTTGAAAATTTCAGGAAAAAATCAAAAAAAAATTTTGTATTAGACCCATTATGGACTTGTACTATATCCGCATTCAGTATGAATGCATTTTTATACTTGTCTAAAGTAAGTATAGATTATATAAGAGATCCAGCAATGCTGGAAATGGTTCAGGCGGGAGTGAGAGGAGGAATGTGTTTCCCAAGCCTCAAGCATGTAACAGCGAATAACGAACGTAGTAAAGACTACAAACCCGAACTGCCGCGTACACACATTGTATATCTTGATGTGAACAATTTGTACGGAACGGCTCTCATGTTCCCTTATCCTAAGGAGAAATATACTTGGTTAGATTGTAAGGCTATTGAAGAAATTGATTGGTCATCAGATGACCTGGGGAAAGATTTTCACGGATATATTTGTGAAGTGGACATTACGTATCCTCATGCTTTACACGATCTGACGACTACATATCCTCTGCTGGCTAACAAGCGCCGTGTACAATTGAACGAGTTGTCATTACAACAACAAGAGAGAGCGAAAGAACTCGGATCTTTATCCAAGAATTTTTTATCTCAAGACCGGCTCGTTACGGATTGCTCATCCAAAACCCGTTACGTTGTTCATTATGCTTTCCTTCGCTGGCTGTTAAAGTTTGGAATAAAGTTGGAAAAAGTTCATCGAGTTATCCAGTTTGTAGAGGAAGCTTATGTAAAGGATTATATTATTAAATGTACGGCTTTACGCCGACTTACAACGTCAACTTCAGAATCTAATACTATTAAACTGGTACGACTTTAATTTAATTAATAATTATAATTGATCATTTTTTTTATTATTGTTTTGATTTCATTAGGTGGTCAACAGTTTGTTCGGCAAGTTCCTGCAAAGAGATTTAGACTTCGTTGAAGTCAAGTTTGCTGGAGATGCAACCAGTATTGACAAACATCTGTCTGATCCACGCTTCCGCGATGTTATTATTGTAAATCCACGCGTGTCTGTAGTATTTCTCACGCCCAAGAGTATAAAGAGAAACAAAATTATTCAGTCTGGAATGAGCTGCCTTGATTATAGTAAAATGCTTATGTATGACGGGTACTATAACGCCATTCAACCAGCATTTAATGGACGAGCGCATTCAGTTTACACTGACACTGGTAAGCAATTATTTTACAGTTGTTGTTGTAAAGTTTACACAATTTAATTGATTTGCAGATAGTCATATTATGTATATACGGGATGACAACAACACTCTGCTTGAGGACATGTATAAAATCCGCGAGCATATCGACTTTAGTAAAGTTGAACATAGCCATCCACTTTTTGAAAAATATCCGCAGCTGCTGATGCACAACGCAGGCATTGCCGGTAAATGGAAAGTGGAGACATTTAATATCAAAGCTGCCACATTCTTGAAGCCCAAATGCTACAGTTTTACGTTTAATGATGATACGTGTGAGAATAAACTTAAAGGTGTACCCGCTAGGTCGATGGGAGAAATAACGGATAAAACGTATAAAGAAGTTTTTGATGAGAAAAAAATTATAAAGGTGCAAGTAAAAAATATAAGATCAGTTAACCACAAATTATATAAAGTGAATACAACCAAAATCGCTTTGCATGATTTTGATTGCACCCGTAATTACCCCGGCTTCGATTACTGGGGTAACCCAGATGCGGAATATAATTATTCTTTCCCTTTTTTTCATCATAGGCTTCAAAATTGCACATGCTGTCAATCAAACGGCTCTATGTTTAAGCCCCAATAAACATTATTTATAATCAATTAATAATAATTGCTCAATAATTTTAGCATTAAATGTACATAGTATATAAGCTTATAGAAAGAGATGAGCAGTGAGTTAGAAAGTCTGTGGAGTTGAAAGACACTGGTCGTACTATAAATTCTCTGCCTTATTGTGCGACTAGTGTCTGACACGTCCACTTGATCTGCTCTCTTCCTTCTCCATTTACCCCTTGAATTTTTCACATTCTCTGCTGCTGTGTGCCTTCGCTTGATCAAAGGTAAATTTTATACAGTTGTCAACTGTGTGCCCGCTTGTTGTACTTAATCTAACGATTTGAATTTTTTTGTGTTGCAGATGAATCGCAGAAGGACTGCCGTTGATTCAAAGAGCTCGAGTCCTACCAGGGGAATCAAGTTGATTCGTTCGACGGATCCGGAGGCGGATTATCTGACTGAAGAGAATCCGTATGAAATTGAGTTCTTTTATAACGAGAACGCATATAAATTGAGCTCCACCATTTTTATACGAATGCAGTATCTCTCGTTAAAGAATTGCCATTATATTTATTTAGCTCGGCAATATCAGAAAGGGAAAATTTCTGTAATTCAGTTTACTATTCATAATAGTAAAGAATTGGTAAAGATTTTGGATGAATTTATAACTTCTTATAGAAGTCAGGATAGCGAGACGGATAGCCCCATTGATTTTTTCAATGATCGCAGCGTTGATTTTGATGAGAAAAACGGCACGCCAGATCTATTAATCGAGAATGTCACCTTTAAGTTTGTTCACAAGAAGGGGGTGAATGGATATTTTTTGTATATACATTCGATTGTGAAAGAGGAAAAAAGATTAGAAAAGTGGTCTGGGCCGCTGATTATACTTAATCTTCAAGCTGTCATGATGCTGCATAAGTATCTGAAGCAGGCTGAGATTATAGCAGAAAGTGAAGAAAAAGAGAAGAAGGAGCAATTCAAGGCTTTATGCCTTTAAAAATTAAATAATATAGAAAAATGGAGCGTGGATTTATTTCCTTTTTAAATATTGTAAATATTGTACAATTGATCATTATTATTTCCTTATTAAGCTGTAAATGTATACAGTTCTTATAGTTTGTATAACGTAAGGTAGACTTTAGTGCGGGGCAAATAGAGCCATTTTAAGTATCAGATGTAATCTGCGGTTGCAATCTTCAAGCTGATGAACTCTTTGGTAAAAAGGAACAATTTGACCAATTTTTCTTTTGTGGTTTGATTTAATAGCATTTATGTAGGTAATTAGTTTCATAATTTACTTTAGATATATTAATTGTAACGCTAGTATAATCTTTACAACTCATTCATTCGTTTTTTTTTCAAATTAATGTCAAGGACGAGGTTCTTTTTACGGTATTTTTAACTATAGTCCCGTGCACTTGTTGTACATAATTTTCAAATTCATTACTCTTTAAGTTAAGTATTAATTGTAAAAGCTTTTGAGAGTTGCTAACTAATTGTATTTTCTCACCTGCACCACTAGGGAAATGCCGACGGGAATTTAGCATTAGTATGCTTTAACTCCTCAATAGCTTCGTTAAGAAAACAATAATTGCTTGAGAGTTATAATCTAATTATATTTTGTCATTTTTTTTTCTTCTATTATTGCCATTTATTGAGTATGGTTAGACATTAGGTTGGACTCAGCAAATGGCATAGATAAAATATCATCTGTTTGTTCATTTGTATACATGTAATAACAAAAATGCAAAAAAAATATAAAAATCAATAAAATACTGAAAAAACACACATTTTTCCATGTGCAGCTACTTTATTTTACTTGCTCTAATAAATAAATACAGTCCGCGCCATACCATGGATTTACTTGCAAGTCTGAGGCTTTGAGTTTGCAATCCAAGAATAAAGCAGCTAGCGAAATGCAAAGGCATTTTAACAAACTAATTAGCACGTTGTGTGAACATTATATGCTACAAGTTGCTAGCATTTCTCAGCATGTGTGTGGCGACAGATTTTTTAACAAATCTAATTGGTTTACTATGTGGATTGACACAAGTCGGTTGCTAGCACACCTTGATGACAAATAAAAGTACTAATTGACGGCATGCACTTGCAGTTGTGAGAGTTTGTCAATCCAAACTTGTTCATCTTTGTAGAGTGACAGTGATTTATTTTTTTCTCATCTCTATCATACAAGTTTTTGAGCAATAATGGACTCGATTGATACTATCAAGCCCGAGATGGAAGAAAAAATTAATAAATTGCTGGAAAAGCAAGATCCTGAAATGGCTTAAGAAATTATAAAAGTTCTAGAAGAAGCATTTTGAAAGCCGCTCAAGGAAACTTATGAGTAATGGAGATGATGAGCCAGGTGCTGACGACGAGCAGGTGGAAGAGCATATTGAGAATGCTTATTAGTCATTCTACATTGATCAAAGTGAGTTACACTTGCATTGTATGCATATGCTACAATTTATTTATTATTGCTATTATTGCAGGAAAGTCTGAAAGCCCTTGGATGATGAGATGCACAACTGATTTATTATTCCATTTATAATGCACAACAAAATTATTTTTTAAAATAATAATTGGTTAAAATAAAAGTGCAAATCATTCAATTAATTTTTTACCTTAAATTTGATGCAAGTGCATAGTACATAGTGAACCATCCCACATCCATTAAAATTTAAATGAAGCTATATGTACTGCACTTTTTGAAATGCATTTTTTTAACATAACTGCTCAGTAAAAATACAAGCGCTATTAATTTTACCCACTTTCCAAAATGAATTTTGCTCTTGCTATAAAAGGACCGGTAAGTTAAAAAAACTTTATTACAGCAGTCGCAATGAAGCTCTGTTGCTTTTGTTATTTTCCACTGGGAAATATAGCTGGTTATTTTTTCAACTTTAAACCTGAGCACTTTAAAAACAGTAGACTCGATTGCAAAGTGGAACCCTTTATTTTAATACAGTTGCCGTGCAACAGTTATATTCATTCATCCTGTTTATTAAGCCGACAACAATTAACTAAAACAAGTGATTTAATATGTCCAGCTTTGCATTGTTCATCAAGCTACCGTTGTCATAGTGTAAGTGAGATGATAAGCGTAGATGGTAGAGGATTTATATTGTGCGAGTATTTGGATGAAATTACTGAAGAAATAAAAGCACACCAAGTGACAAACAGTTGCGGTAATAAAATTATATCTTGTGCACTTGAAAGTTGTTAATTGCTCAATTATCATTGCAGATGTTTTCATGAGCACTTTGCACGGATGGAATCAATCAAGCGATAGCTTATCTCGTCAGTTTGGTAATATAATTACTACTTATTCCATCAGAAATGAAATGATAAACTTGCGTTGCTTATTGTAGAAGAATTTACTTCAAATGACTATTCAACGCCTTTTGATCTGAATGAGTTTGAAAGGGAATTTGATTATTTACTCAGCAACGGTTCTGATGCAATTTCTTCATAAAGAAAATAAAAAAAAGCAAACTCGTCTGAAACAATTGGTAACTTAAAATTCCGCTCTTTTATTTATCACATGAAGGTGAACATAAAAATCTATAATACCACAAGACTAATGTTTCAGGAGTGTTGTCTTACGCTTGATCATTTAAATTGTTACAGATAGACAACACATCCAGCTCTTGCTCTGGCTCATCTTCATTTAGCATGACACAATCCTCCGTGGGAATGCGATGGATAAAACGCGGTGTAGCTCGGTGGACTGGAGTAACTCGTGCCCCTCCACGGCGAGGGCGAAAGTAGATCCAAAGACCAATAAGCATCATGATCCCAACCATAAGGAGAGCACCAACTGTAAATAAATTAAATAAAATCGTATACGAATATAATCAAATGTACTTACAAGCACTTTTAATGGATTAAGCTAAGATACAATAAAGTTTGCTTGCCAGTAGATATGGCAATAATAACCGTCCCAGTGTAGTCCTCCTGAATGGCTGATTCCTCATGATGCTTGGGAAATGACTTGCAGGCTAAAATAAATAAATCAACTCACTAAAAATTTTCTTTAAAGTTAAAGCTTGCACACAGTTACTATAGTAAATATAGAATAAACTTGCCAGTGATATTGCGTGTGTAGTCGATAAGTTTGCCCGCAAAATCGTAAAAGTTTTCGGCACAAAGCTGACGGTCCTCTAGGAGGACCCACATTTTGTTGTTGTTAATGCACTTCATGCACTGCCAGACATATTTAAAGGGTCCACCTTCAGCCATAACTTTGCTACAACTTTTGAGTAAAAATATCGAGAAAAAATAATCACAATAGCCCACGCGCTTGAGAGGTTAGAACGCGAATAAGCAAAGAAGCATTTTATTAGTGGCTTATATAATTGCTTAATTGTCATTATAAGCGCTTAGCAACACAAATTCAATCATAAGATTTTTGTACAAAGAAAGATGATGGTAAGGCAAGTTGGTTGTATCACATCTATAAAACCAAACAAACGAGGGGGGGGGGGGAGGCCGCCGCCGGAGTTGCCCTAGTTCCTGGTAAATTGGAACACGCACCTAGGCGCTAGGACATAGGAAGTCGGAGCTAGGAGCTAGGAGCTTGGAGCTTGGAGCTAGGAGCTTGGAGCTAGGAGCTTGGAGCTAGGAGCTTGGAGCTAGGAGCTCGGAGCTTGGAGCTAGGAGCTAGGAGCTTGGAGCTAGGAGCTAGGAGCTCGGAGCTCGGAACTAGGAGCTTGGAGCTAGGAACTAGGAGCTCTTCAAAGCATAAGCAACAACTAGTTTAATTAGCGCACCGATAATCAATTAACAAAGCGCATTAATTTGAGTTATTGTAGCAAAGTAAGTATTATAAAGCAAATGTGCTTGTGGACTATAGTGCGAAAGCGAAGAGGATGGACAAGGTGAAGAGACTGTGTGTGATGATGGAGCAAAAAAAACTGGTTTGGAGTGAATGCATCATGATTATTCCTTTCACTTTTCCTAGTGTTTATTTGCTCACTTCCCGGCTCTTTTTACATGAAAATTTAGTTGTCATACTTTGATTTTATGTCTCTCTGTCTTTCCAGCAGAGTACAGATGTGAAGCAGCAATTATTAATTTTATTTTAGTTTTAATTGTAACTAGCCAGCGTGGTCTAGTGGTCAAAGATGCCAACTGCAGGTGCCGGAAACGTTGGTTCAAATCGCATTGCACAGTCAAAACCTCACTACTGCAGTCCTTTCTTAATCTCAATACATCAGCTCTACATGTAACCTCATGTATAATTGTTCGAGTATATTAGACTAATTATACATGAGTTTACATGTAGAGCTGACGTAGTGAGGTTAAGAAAGGACTGCAGCAGTGAGGTTTTGACTATTTAAATCCCTTACTGTCAAGCTTTTGTATGAAATGATGAAAAAGTTCAAGGTCGGCAAGTTTATTAGTGAGTTATAAGTGAGGTTTGTTGCAGTAAGCTGACGAGGAAGCACAGAGATGCGAGGATGGATAAGATGAGCAGAAGAAACTGTGGCTCGGTGGAGCAAAAAAAAACCGGTTTTCAGTCAATTCATCACAAATATTCCTCTCATTCTCACTTGCGGCCACTGTTTTACTCGTATTTACGTTAAAATATTCGTCATTCTTGTGTCACTTATTACCTGCAGCAGAGCATAATTAGCTGCAATTCAAATGTATTAAGATTTACTTACGTTTGATGTGTCTTCGGCTGCAGTAGGTGAGGTTAGGCTAGGTCGCTATAGGTGGGATTAGGAGGGCTGCTATACATGAGGTTACATGAGGTTACATGTAGAGTTTTAATACATGAGGTTACATGTTGAGCTTTAATACATGAGGTTACATGTTGAGCTTTAATACATGAGGTTAATTTTTTTATTAGAAATAAGAATCAAGGTGATAATTAGTTGAGGTTACCACGTCAAGATCGTGAAGTGAAAGGATGATGAGGTTTGCAAAAGAATAAATTCAAGGTCATGAGTAATGTGACTATTAAGTGAGGTTTGGGGTTACTCCAGGTCAAAGGGCCTTCCTCGGCTATCTTTCTAACTGCTTAAGGAGTAGAAGGCCAAAAAACCATCAATGTAGTTTATAAAGAAGTCGCCGGGAACATTATTCAAGATGAAGTTCCAGCACCTCAGGTCTGTATGTCCCCATAGATTTAGTTCACTTAATTATTACTGTGAGGTTGAGATCACGTTTGTCATGTTTTGTTTTCAAGTGTACAGAACATACTTACAGTGAAAGCGAAATTTTTAGAAGCAGGCAGAATGCCTCTTTACATTCTCTTTACTGACTTGAATTACAATGAATGAATTTACACTAGATTACAGACTGAAACGAAGTATATAATTTCTCTCCATTCCTCAGTACTCTGTTACTATCAGGATCCCTTACACTCTTTCACCATTTAATATTCATAGAAGTTTTGACAAGTGGATGTATGTGAATAGGGTGATGCTGTCGCAAATGAAGTGGAACAGCATGCGAAAGTGAATGTCCCGGGCCTTACTGGTACCGTGGAAACTGCGCCTACTGACGATACACCTTGTTTGCCCAAGGTTAGTGCAAAATAATGTAGCAATGTAATATTTGTGAAACTTATTAATAATGAATTATACATAAATTATGAACTCAGTTGTTGCCGCTGTCGAAATGTGGGGAGACGAAAAAAGTGATCGGACCTGTTGACAATTCTGCTGGGGATCTTGTACCTGTATGTACTTCTGATCCTATTGGTGCTGACAAGACGGATGATAAAAAGAAGCCAGTGGAAACTGATATCAAAAAAGTAATCGGTGGCCGTGGTCAAGGAAAAGGTGGTCAACGCAGGATCAAGCTGACAGATACAGTAGATAACATTCTGGAAAAGAAACTCGAGAATCGTAAGGTATGTAAGCACGTACAGGGCAATGAGCTATACGTACATTTTATATGGTGTACTGAAAATTACTATTGTAATAGGATAAAGATAAACATCCGAAAGGGGATTCGTACACTATCGAAGGTGTTGTACCTAACATGAAGTTGTTGGAGAAGTCTTTTGTAGAAGAAATAGTTGATGATGTAAGTATAAAAGTTCGTGCATTATTAAATGTCACTAAAGAACTATCTGGCTTCCATTTTATTGGTATATGTAGGTAAATTCATTGCCTGTATTGACACCTGAACAACCACAGATTTCTATGGGAGTCGGTCGTGTTGAAGTTGCCAATCCTATAGCAACAAGCAGCAAGGAAGCTGATGGACGAGTCAGTTTATCTGAACAACTGATTGAACAGAAAACGCCACGGAAGATTCTAACTGGAGGACGTAATAACGATGGTGTTCGTAAAAACACACGCATGTGTGGTCAACGTAGTGCAGTTCCAATGGAAACCGATGCCGATTAATTAAGTGTCTTGAAAGAAAATGTAAGTGCACTTTACATAATGTACTTTTAATATAATATGAAAATTGGTATCCTAACGTATATGATTATGACTGGTTTAGGAGCCGAAATTTTACAAGGGGCTAGACGGGAACATGAATTTTTCCAATATCACACAGGTTCAGGTAAAGTTGACTCGTGTTGAAGAATTAGCTGTAAATTGCTTTATAAAATGTTATAATAAAGGATGTAATAAATGTTATTATTGTGATATAGAAACTTGCTAAAGCTGCGGATGGATGTACACGTAAATCTATGGAACTTGAGAAGTTTTTAGAGGCAAATGTGATCACTTTCTCCACATTTTGACCTGCCATTTCGCTGTTTTTCGACCGATTTCAAAATTTTGAAATGGAGGAGATCCGCAACTAAATTATCGTTAAAATAAGCTATATTGGACGAAAATCGGTTCAGTAGTTACTGCTGTAGGGGGGGAGAAAAATGTTA
>JAQIWI010001432.1:0-16509 GCA_034698825.1 Deuterosminthurus bicinctus | reverse complement strand
AGGAACAACCTCCTAAACAAACATTGGAATGGACTGGCTAGCAGGTTTGATCCGGGTTCCCAGGAAAAGTTCCTCCTTGAAAGAAAATAAAGGGGTCATACTGTGTGACAGAGCAAGAGTAAAGGAGCAATTTCGCAGTCCCAGTTATTTGTACAGGAGCTCATTGGTGTGGAGGCAAAGCTGAGTGGTTGATTCCCCACCCAATTCGCTCTTATGATTTGCCAATTTGCTTTCACTGATTCATGAGAAGCCCTCTTTGCTGAGCACGGCTTCAGTTTCCTTTAGTAGCATCCCTCTTATTGTAACTATTATGGCTGAAACGACCCAAAGTAATTGGCAAGGCGAATTCACAACAAGAATGCTTCCCGCGTTTCACAATATTCAAGTACTCTATCATGAATATGCACAGGGCTATGTGTGTATGATCACCTTATTATATTCGGCTTAGAGAATCTGTGGAAAAGTAGGGACGATTTATCCAAGCCGCTTACTCCACATGAAAACCTTTTGCGACTCACTCCATATGTTTTCCACTAAATCCAATTGTGCACGACGATGTGTTCGAGGGAGTATTACACCATCCGCTCACTGACTCAGACACAGCACGACGATAGTTACTACCAACGGCATTGCAGGAAAGATAAGCTGCTCGGCAGGCCTTTCGCATCACAACACCCACTGTACTCTCTGAACCCATTCATCCCTTCCATATGACTAAACACAAATAGACAACTCGATGCGGGGACTTCCACGAAACATGACAAGATTTATTTAAACACATAAGGACTATTTTAAAAGCGTCAAAACAATATCCTGGATATATTATTATTACAATAATAATGATTCGTATAAAATTCTTTGTATGAGACTAGAATGTCTTATAACAGTTTCGTTTTAGCTGAGTAGTCTTCCGGTTTCTGTACATCTGTGAGTGAGTGTGTTTTCTGTATGTTAGTGATACAGGATGGGTGACAAAGCCATTTATGCATGACTACCAAGATAGAAGTTAGCAATGTATCTGTTCATCGGATCTATCCGAGCGTGACATGCCGACGTTGATGTAGGGCCCGGGCCGTTTCACATCATCGAGTAACGCTGGGTTGAGTGCTATTTCATGGTCCATACCATTTAGACTTGGTTGTTGCCTTGTTGCCGTCGTCGTCGTCGTCTTCGTTGCAGTGCCTCTGGAAGGATTGCCTGATTCAGTCACAGTTGTACCCACACCATCCTCATCATCCAGCAGGGTTTCACTGGAGGCAGACTCAGGGACGCTGATGTCAATCGAAGGATACGCCAGCTTGGCAGGTGATGAAGTGGAAGAGTTAGGACTCAAGGGGATGAGGTAATCCGCTGTTGGTGAATTGCGCGGCATGTGTCCAGAGAACATGCTCCTGTAATACAGAGCAAAGCTAGATTTTTCAGATGGCTTTAGTCATTGTACAATGAATGTCTCTACCAGCCGATACTTACACACTGTGACTCGACCTGGGTCCTTGAGTAATACAAAGACAGGAGGACTCGTCTGGATTGGGCCGCATCAATGTAGCGTCTCGCTCCGACGACGGAGGTCTCTGAAATACTGGCAATGGAGCGTTCACAACCTCAGGGTCCTACCAAATTGTACAGGAAGAATTGTTTCAGTTTATTAAGCTCTATGTAATGTTGACGGAGAGTCTCACATAGACTTTCATTTCAGTGATACCTGAATGCAGTAGCCCAGTCTTTCCAATAACGTAGCAAACTTAGGTCTCTCCTCGGGAATGGGATGCCAGCATTGGTTCATAATCCCGTACACAGGAGTTGGGCAATTCTGAGGAGGCTCCAGTCGACCTCCATGTGTAACCAAGTGCATCACATCCTGATTACCCCTCCCAGGATAAGGCATATAGCCCATGGAAAACACTTCCCACAGCAAAACTCCAAACGACCTGAATCAGACAGAAACAAGGTCCATTAAGTCATCATCCATACTAACAGCAGCATAAACTATCATAATCATATCACAGCGTACACTCCACCATATTCAGTTCTTTATGGGGAATCCTCCGAAGAACAAAACATAAATTAAGCTTGCTAAACCTTTACTATGACAGCCTTATTATACTTTCTCAATGAGCCTGAAGATGAGACCGTTTTGCTAAACTTGCCTCCGCCCTTGTTCTTCTTTATAACTCTTCCCTATATAGTTGCGATAATAAGAACAAACACACCCTCTCATAGTACTCTCCTATTCAAATCCTAACGAGCACAATCACATGCAAACTTGAATCTTTCCAATCCAGACAACTTTTGCGTGCTAAACGAACACTTAAAGGAGACAATACATACAAAAGGGACTGCATGATGCATGAAACAATACTGATTCATTACTGTGTAAGATAAAATCCTTGGTTAAATTATAACTCTCCCTTTTCCCGTATCCTTCATCAGTCACCCTTGGCAGTCGCTGTTAATGATGATTGAAAACAGGGTTTGCTTCCTGTCACACTTTGTATAAACTAAGCTTCATCCAATTCCTTCCTTAAATAATCCCACGTTCAATCTCTTGCACGACTTTAATAAAATTCCATGACACAGTCAAGTTCAACATCCCAATTCACTCCTCCTAATCTCCGCTCTTCTCACACACGTCCCACTGTAAGCGTATAATTCCACCGCCTTTCTTCACATTTTATTCCATTATCCTCTCTCTTCTGCCTGACAACAAGCTACATTGAGCCAGAAAGAGAGAGAGAGAGAGAGAGAGAGAGAGTAAGAGCAGAGGATGAGATAAAGGGAGCTTCGTAATTACGCCTCGGGCTCCCCCCTTTCTTCTTCAGAATGGGTGAAAATAATTGGACGGAATGGAAATGAAGGGAATACGAGGAAGGAGCGAAAAGGATGGCAGGAACAAGAATGTGAGCAACAAAAGGCAAAGGAGAAAGAGAGATAGGAGAGATGAGAGAAAGGACGCCTGCCGGAAGCCTCCGTAGAAAGTCATCAGTACAGCCTAGGGGGATCAAACTGGGAGGAAAACAATACAATTTCTTTTTTTCTCTCTCTGTTTCCTAAAATTTTTCTCCGTTAGATCTTACAGCGAGTCAACATAAGACTGACTGACTGTCTTCCCGAGGAAATTAAATAACATTTTCTCTCTTCGTCCCTTTCCTTTTGTTCCCTTACATGCTTTTGCCTTGAAGTCAAGGTCTTCCAAGTGGAATTGGAAGACAAGGCTGTTGTCAATGCCTGTTTTGGATACTGATCTTGGATAAAAACACGTGCATACGATCTGCACACAGTTTCTCTACATCGCAAAGAGCAACTCGGATCATTATAGATATAAAAGTAGCCTTGCAGCCATGACACTAACAAACTTGATGAGTTACAACGAAACTCTTAGCATCAAGGGGGAAATGCTATTTAAATTCTCGTAAAAACTAGTTATTTAGCATAACCTCAAGGGCTGATGCTTTAGCCTTTAGTAAATGATGGGCACGTAAGCCACAAATAATAACTGAGAACGACAGCACGGAGAATTTTCAAAGAGTATATAGTAACTCTGAGAGCTTTCATAGTCTGGGAGACTGTAAAGTGGAATACATTAATTGAATTAAGCTTACCAAACGTCCGTTTTTGATGTGAAAATTCCATCGAGGAAAGCCTCCGGAGGCATCCACTTCACCGGCATCATAGCCTTTCCACCTTTCTTGTAGTAGTCAGCCCTGCAAAAATCCATCAAATGACTCACATGCTCCCCACATCAATCACTTCTCCTTTAACTCGTTCCAAAAATTCTCGGAGAACACGCTACAAACAACATCATCCCGAGTACAAACACACCTATACGACCTCAACTACATCAAATCCATTATGGGCACTCATCCGTCAGAATTCATTTGGACCACCATATTTCTCCAGAATAATAGTATTAGCATTTCCCACAGACAGTGCACAGGAGCTAACCTGTATATATCTCTTGCCATCCCAAAGTCTGCTATCTTCACAACACGCCCCGGACCCTTGGTTGTGAGTAAGCAGTTACGAGCAGCTATATCACGATGTATAAAATGGTTCTCCTCCAAATACTGGCAACCCTTGGCCACATCCATGGCGCACATCAATAAATCCTTCATGGTCAGGGGGGATGGCTTGTCCTGAAGAAAGTTTGATAATCCCCATAAGACCCCTTATCTTCTCCATTTACTGATTAAAAGTACCCAGCAGCGATGACGAGATTGAACGAAAAAAAAAGATTGGGACGCTCGTACCAACTCAACTTTATACAGCATACACACAGAAAAATGTGATCTCATCGCATCAAAGCGTGCAAACAAATTGATTAATCAAAACAACATCCACACGCTCGACTCATCCCTAGAGACTTACGGGTTTCGGACGGGATTCACGCAAGAATGTTTTCAGGTCACCTCCGGCCAGGAGTTCGAGCACAATGAAGCGCGGATGCTTGTCATCACAGACGCCGATGAAATGGACAATGTTTGCATGATTGAATTTGCTCATTATCATTGCCTCCATCAGAAAGTCCTCTTCAGCCTGCTGTGACGCCAGTAGTGGAAGAGTCTATATAAGCATGAAAATTTAACATTATTTCCTTGCTTCACTGCAATCATAAGGACGGCAAAAACCCACTCAAAACACATAAGTTTCTCGCTCTTTCTCTCATCTCTTCAACACATAACTATCCACTGGATGGAATCAGGTAGAGAAAAGTAAATACTGTTGTGACCTTAATTCCCCATGGGGAAAACAAAACCAACAGACCATGTCATTCGGACTGACGCATTATAACAGTTGAAAAGAATCATTCAACTAAATCATAACATACGTCTTTCCTCACAAATAACGTCAGAAACTCTTCTCCATCAAAAATTCTACATTGCCACTCAACTTTAGTACACACAATCTTTAAAATCAACCTTGAACATGGTAGAAAGGTATAGGCACTAAACAAGGCAGGAAGACAACTCTTCGTTTCCATAACTCTACCACTCTCAAGGGGCAGTTCTCAAAGAGACTGCAGCACACCCATACAGATGTACAGAATGCAGCATACCGCTGACACATTAAAAATGAAAACTTTTTAATCCTAGAAATGCCATCGTATTTCGCGTGGGCACGAAGGCTCCCTTGATGCAAACAGGATGCAAGGAAATATAATACCGCCCGCTCACGTACTCTATACACCATCCCAACGGATTAAACACACTGAACTATTCTTTGTTGCTACCGGATTCCCTTCTTCGCCTTCCTCTCCCATGTTAAAAGGACAAATCATATTTTTTATCCGGCTTCGGAACAACATCCCTAGAAGTTTTCTAAACGAAAGCCACTTGTAGAATAATTGAAATGTTTGGGGAAAATATATTATCGATATGGAATTGCCTACTCAACCAAAGAGGTTTCCTTTCTGACCGTTCCGATTTATTGATGTGTATTTCTTGAGCGGAAAGAGAAGACCGGTTTTGTTGAAAATTGGATGACACGCTACTGATGTAGAGTATGGGAAGAAAAATGTGTATTGACGTAGGAAAGAAAGTCTGTGATTATGCTGCTGCAGTCAGAGAAATTGGAAACATGATGCATATCCTTCCTATTTCATCTTGTCATGCGAGGATTTCGAGCATTTCTCTTTGCTTATACAACTATACACAGTGGCCAAAGCCATTTTTCTCGCTCACTGTCCCCGCTACAACCGCCGCCTCTTTGTCCTCAATACACAGCTGGATACATCACTGAATATTAAACATCCTTTTTTCCTACCGCTGGCTACCTTCAATCATTTATATGAAGCAGCTTAGTCAGCAGAGGTGTGTGACACGTGTGTGTGAAAGCGAAGGATTGCCACAGCTCGCAGCGCAGCTCGCCATGGTATCTACGACCGACTTCCACATGTCGCATTAGCACTTGTCAGCCTGTGTGAAATAGAAAGAGCTTCTGGTGACAGATGCCAACATTAAAGCTGTCCAAGTGTTATAGCAGACATGTAAAATTGTATGTCAGTTTCCCAGAGAAAGGGCACATCCCCCGGCAAATCTGCTCACAACACACCAATGCATTCCTTTCACACATAAAAACATGCGTCTTTCTCCCTCTACAACAAGCAGTACACGCACAGACACTGCCAGTCACTTACCTTGACAGCTACGGGCATTTCCACCGAATCATTGGCTCGCTGCTTGTAAAAGCCTTGGTACACCTCTCCGAAGGCTCCTTGACCAATGGATCTGGAAGAACACGTTATCAGAGTATTAGACAAAGAGTGACATTCAGGCACCAGTAAAACAGCAGCTGCAATGTATCTCCATAGGGCAGTTATTTCCATTATCTAAATTTACACCGCTTCAATAAACTCCGCTCTGCTCCCTCTCTTTCTTTCTGTCTCTCTCGCTTTCTCTGTAAATAACATATGAGTTGGTGCAAGTGACAGGAATGACAGAGAAATAAACTCTTTCTCTGTCCTTCACATCAGTTCCATGTAGCTACACAGCGTCACCAGAGGCTCATCATGGTCATTTTACGACTCCACAGGATTAATGAAATGGACATTAATTGACTGGAATGTTTTATAGGATGACTCCACCGAGAAGCTCATTGACGCTTTCATTTTCTCCACGCTGAATCACATGGATAACTTTCTGCTAACTAAACTCGGTTCTTTCCTCGCTCACTCTTTCTTTCTCTACATCTCGCGTGAAGGCAAACGTGACAGAATTTATAGGAGAATTCTTTATATGTTACTCACTACATAGTATTACTACCATCAAGCTTGGATTAACATACAAAAGCGCTCCCATAATTTACTAATGGCTCCAAAAGGTCCCTACTGGCTTGACGACTCTTTATTTACCGTATGTACGTCCGTAACCTTTGCATAAATTTATGTACACACCGAGCTGCTACTGCAGGGATTAATGATAGAAAGAGCACAGCTCAATGACCTTCTCAATTCAATACATTGTATGTGGAGACAAAATCAGTATTCCACACAACAACCTTCATATCTGGCTAATAAAAAGGCATGCATATGACCGACAAAAGGAACATGTCTGTCTAACATCAATTTTCACTTTACTCTTCTCGGAAGAATCCTTTCTCAGTCTTTTGAAGATCTTAACATGATCAGGCCCATTCCCTTTACACTCAAACTTTCCTCTTCTCTACCCCCACCACACAAGTTAGAACGTCCTCTATAGTCAAGTGAAATGATGGTCCTGAACATAACGAGAGTCTGGAGTAGTTTTGAACCATCTGTTCCGGATTCTCTAATGTCAAAAAATATTGGCCGCACGTTTGACTAATATGCTCTCTGGCAAAGGTCATTGGTGGATGTCATTTTGAGACAAATAGTCGGGCAATACATTCATCTTTTGGCTTCAGAGTTCTGGGGTGAGCACCATCAGATTTCATCATACATCTCTGCCACATAACGAGGTCATACACACCCGGGAAGCATCTTCTCTTCACACCATCGCCTACCGCCCCATTACTAGCACGACAGTGCGAGGAGACCAAGTGGAAAATGTTACCGACTGAGCCAACCATCCACAACTAGGTTGTCTTCACTATCATCACTTTTGATACATTTCCCCTTGAACCACCACCGCCGTTAGATTGGAGAACCATGGCAGGGAATGGAGGCCCAAATAGTCTCTTCTCCCTTGACAGTGAGGCTTCCATGAAGACACAAACGACACTTTCACTCCTACCGTTCTGAAGGAAATTCCCCATTTACCTCAAGGAAAATAGCAAAATTATATCACCACCAGCACCACACACTTCACAAGTTTCTCAAGATCAACTCCTGTCTTCCTTCTTCCCCCCTGAATACTTTTCTAGGTCACACATGACAATGGATTGAAAGAAGTAAACGTTTCCTCGCATAATATCACTTGGCCAACAGTACAAGACGAAATTTATTTGCTCCTGAATCCTTCTCCTTTTTCCATCCTCCTTCACCATTTCATTCCATTTTCTTTTCTTTTTTTTTCCAAACTGCAATTCCTCTCCCTTTCCAGTCTCGTCTATCTTCGAATAATGGTAAATTTATTCAACAGTTCCTCCTCCTTTCTAACTCTTCCTCTTTCCCACATTCTTTCTATTGACTTCCCAGGTGTCCTCTTCAGTTCCGTTTCTTTGGCGCTCGTCCTATACAACTTGTTCTGATTCATCTTAGGCACTTCTACTGCAGTTTCTTTCTAACTTCCTAAAGGATCTCTTCAATTGCATTCCACACAGGTATCCACCATCACATTTGGGATTCCAGATTGAAGCAAAAGAACGAAATAATTATAGCTCTCCCTTTTTCTTTGCCACAGGCTGTTTACTTCTGCGGCGCAATAGACTTTTAGTTTGGGAATCGTAACTTTCCCTCGCACTGTCTCTTTCAGTCATCGCTTCATCTATCATATTGGATGAAAGGCTGTAATATTAATTTCTACAAAACTTCCCTTTTGATTTCTTCTTTTACTTCGTCTTTTCTTTTAAATGGCGAGAGTCCAAAGCATTTTTGCAATTCAATGTCCAAGGAAATTGAAAAAAAACTGGAAGAAAGCGGGAGTACTACATTTGAGATTGCTCCAATTTTTCTTCACACCAAACTTTTCCTTTTGCTGATGCTACCAACCAGGAGATGGGGAAATTCAATGGAATCAAAAACTTCACATCTACAAAGGCCCAGAATCTTATATTTATTAAATCAACTTTACTTGGAAATCCGTGCGGGAGAAAAAAGGAGTTGAACTTGACATTGGATCAGAAAAAAAACAATTTTTCAAAGTTTTAAAAGAATTAAAGATGCTTCTTCCGAGCTGCGAAAATTCACTTGGCGAACACTAATGAGAGCCTTTGTCTCACTTATATCCTATTCCAGCACCTAGCAATGTTCCAAGCTCTTTTTTCACTATAAGATGATTAAAGAGTAGTGGACTTCCCTTTGGATTTTTTGACAAATTGGCTCCTTCAAACATGGCAACTAATTGCACAAATGATCATGTTTTTTCGTAAAAACGACGTTGTAGTACAATTTAACAACGGAGGTCTTTAACAAGGCTAATAGTATGTCTTTATGTGCAATTCCGTTCGGAATCAATGCTTATTTCTCTCTGTAACATCATTACTTTTCAACAATAGTAGCATCAGTGTAGGACTTCATGTTCGGCGCGGCTCTGTAATAATACTCTCTGACTTCAAATTAGCATAATTTTTGCAGGGAGCGTAGCTCGAATAAGTTATGCGTGTTGTGATATGGACAACTTTCCAGCGCTTGTAAAGAAATCTACCATGGTTGCCAATCATTACTTCAACTCCTAGACTTTAGTAGAAATATGCATGGAAGTTCTTCGCGATTCCAAAAGAAGTTTCCGTCACGGATAATTTCATGGCCCTGAAGATGTTCCCTTAACTTCTAAGGTTGTGTGAAAAGAGACGAATTACTTTAATTGTCTCCTCCCATCACACTAGACGACAACAGCAAGGAAAACTTTTTAGATGAAGAAACTAGATCAGTCGCTCAATCTCTAGAGGAAATAAAATTCAAAGCAAGTCTGTGTTGTCATCTTTGTTCTTGACTTCCAAATATATAATACTTAAAATATTTTGTTCTTGGCATTTGTCTTTGTTATGTCACATCTTTTCCACTTGCTGGGCCCTGCTGCTAGCAATGGAATCACGAAAAACACATGGAGAGATAACTAAAATTTCACGCTACTCAAAAGCAAGAAGTAGAAGACAAGCTGTCATCATTTCAAGAAATTTCTAGTTCTTTCTCAACTTGACTCTTTCACCGGCGATCACTGAATGAACATAGGAAGACAGACGACAAGAATGTAATGTTGCTTTATTCACAATCATTCTGTCAAAACGCGAACATATCTTTCAATTTCTTCACCGTTGTGCCCATGAATAAAATCTTGCTTTTCGCAGTCCACTTATCATTACCCTACACGTCTTCATTACTTTCTCTCCTTGTCCACAGAGACAAGAAACATCCCTCAGTACTTGCATTTCCCACAAACCTGACAAGAATCAGAGTATTGCTAATGATTTGCTGCTCATCATGAGGAAGTCACAAGAAGAAACGAAACCATAGCAAAGAGAAAGAGCCATAGAATAGTCGAGTGGCTCTTCGTGCCTCAATCCTTGAGTGTCAAAGTAACGAAGACAGACTTCTCAGCTTTCGGTTCGTTCACATGAAAATCCAGTGCAATTGTATATTCTGCGAACACGTGTCAGTTACAGCGACGCTAGCAGAGCATACTAATGAAAGATATATGCAACACACTACGCCGTCAGCCAACAATTTCCAGTTCCTTTTGAACCCTTAAACTAGTCTTGAGGACTTGACAGTCGTATGTCTAGGAATCGAATTTCCACTCTAGAATCCTTCGAACTGGTACAGAGAAATGAGGAAAGTATTATAAATTCTACATCATTACAAGCTCTGTCAAAAGCATGTGGAACTGCTGGTATAGTGAAGAGAGGAAGAGGGAGAGTTTCAAGGTCGGTCCATGAGGTCTCCCATGTAATGTGCAGTAGGTCCTAAAGCCATTTCGACATATTTGCGGTATAAAGCCACATCCACCATCCTGATCACTAGACCGTCCGACTATTATGAGGAATTCCTGGCCGGATTAAATGGATGCAGCACGGATATGAAGCTATGACGATTATTTGGCCTCATATTGAGCAGGACGGTTGAGCGAGTGTGAGTGAGTCAGTAGAGGAATCGAATTATAAAATCATTAATGTACCGTACACAGCCTCATCGATAATTTCATCGCTCTCCAGCTCTTCCTTTCCCTTACACGCAACATCCAAATCTAAATGGATGAAGAAGTGGAGATGAAATGGAATCGAAGAAATCTGGAGTAATTCTGCCAGAAAAGAGGGAACTCATGGGCTGAAGAGCATCTGACTATGTGTGTCACTGTATATATGCGGGCAAATAACTACATGAAGATGATCATCGTAAGAGGATGAAAATTCTTACAGAAACCATGCCGCAGACAGACACACGAGTAAAACCTAGAATGATGGCATTAGTCATCGATAAGTTGGTGTGAAATATCGTCCTTGTTAATACGATCACCTCCCTTATCCTACAAGAAATATCCAGTGAATATGCACGGCCATACCTAACAAGCTGGAGGTTCTCCCTTGGAATTTTCTTCAGGTCCCGGGAACTCACACTGCTGAATTCATAGTTGGGATTGTACTCTGTCAAGACTCCATTAGGACCCGCCTGTGCACGTATTCGACTGAGCTGGAGCTCCGGACCGCCGAGCATCTTCCGCCGGAACTGTGCAGTCTTTTGCTTCTGGTATCGGTTGTCTGTAGGAGAAAAAAACAGGTTGGTATCAATACACGCCGTGATATGGCAATTCACACATTACTTAACAGACTCGTAAACAGCAAGTCAAACACACTGAAGTATATCTGACATGCTACAGGGCTTTGCTGTTTTCAGTCTCATCATCATCATCGCTACCACCGCAAACTGTACACGTCGCTCATCATTATTTTTTTATCACTACCTTTTACTGAGTTGATCTGCTTTGCGCACACCAAAGCGTGCACACACATACACAACCGTACCCAATATCGCTAGAATTTTATCTCTGATGACAACAGTGCGACAGCGGAAGTTGACGCAGAAATGATCCTATACCGACAGCTTCCACGAAGAATCATAAACCTTCGTTGCTGTTCGTCACCATGATCACCATCGTAGTCAAAGAACATCGTACGTATACAATTTTGCTATAAAATGAGGCTTTAATTTTATTACTTCCTCCATTTCCATGGCGCCATCATAATTACAGAGGAGAGGAAAAGCATAGAATATAAGGAACGTAGGGGAATTTCCACGGGATGCAGCACGTGTGTAGTACACACTTTTCTTTGTACGTGGACGCAAGTATGGTAGCGTTGACAATAAAGGAGAAGGACAGAGAAGTTTTCTATGGAATTTAAGTCCGATATGCGAACAGAACTTACAAATGTAGATGCAGAGCATAGAGATGAAGCACAGGAGAAGAAGACAACATATGATGAGACCCACTAAGTAATCCTTTGGAATTGAGGCTTCCCGTGCTGCAAGGGAACAATAGACACACGTACATTTACATTAGGCCCTACATACAGACAAGTACACAAAGGGTGGAGAAATGGTGGTATTAGTACTACACACACATTATCACTCCTTCCATCCCTCTCCGCACTAATCTTCAATTTACTTTCATTCCCTCATTACAAGGCATGGAATTCTGAAATAGGCAGAGCAGCCACTGATGACTAATACCGCCTCCATTTGAGCAATAACACTCAAACTGTGAATAAATGAGTCCAGCCCTTTGCCATTTTAATGTCTCTCTTTTAGCCCTTTCCTTTTCTATGTGTACTCCTCCTTCCGCCTCTCATTCTTCGAGATTGATAATTCCTTCCACGTCATTATCAATCTCGCAGTCAGTACCCAACAGCGTATTTTGCCGAGCCAACTATTTTTATTTAGTTGAGCTTAAACTGCCCGTGTGCCTTGCAGCAGTACAAAAAGGGCTCAAATTGCTTGAGAGAAACGTCAGCTAGCTAGTATTTTCTGTTTTGAAATTCATCTTGTGAATGGGTGTAAAGAGCAAAAGTTCACTTGGCCTTCCTATCCTATGTGCTCAGTGACTTCCAATGTGAAGTTTTAATATGAAAATTCCTCCGCAAGTCATTAATAAAATTACTCCTTCCCTCTCAACTAAATTCTCTCACGGAAAAGTACTTGGACGGGTTGGTAAAAGAGGCTATTGTCTTGGAGTTTTACACGTTATAATATGTGCGCCTTCTAGGGAACACGTTATGGGCTTTGGTTGAAAACAGAAACCGCAAAGGAGAATCTTATGTGTGCAACTTTCTTAGCTTGAGCAAAGTCTTTAGATGCATACAGAGAGTCCCAAGGGAAAGACAAGTTGCCATCATCATCATCATCACGGTCGTCGTCATCTTATATGCTAAAGCTTTCACTTCTAATAAATTCACAAGGGCTCTACTCCAAGTTAGTTTCCTTCTCTCTCATTTGCTGAGACGATTTTAAGATTTCCTCCAGCGACGAAGAAGAAAATGGCGCTCAAGCACACTGCTCCATCTGGACTCATAATTCTTCATTCTCACGCGGACATTTCATTACTGCCGTGGTCATGATGGTCGTAGTTGTGAGGGCACTTACAAACACACGTGGAGCCATCCCCAGTCAGAATGAAGTTTTCAGCACAGACACAGGCCGTGTGGAAATTGAAGTCGTCAAGAAGGACGCAGTGGTGCTCGCAAGTACAAGCACCTTCTAATGATGGAATGATGATCACGCTGCCAGAGCCATCATGTCCTCCAACTTCCAATGATGGGTATAAACCGCCTAGAAAACCGCATTCATTATTATTGTCTCTCTCACCGTCAACATCTCTCCACATGTAGAGCGGTCCGTTTGATCTCCCACATGGCATTTTACAACGCTAATACAAATTCCTGCTGGTACCATCAGATAGAACGAATGAAAACGCGCGTATTCCTAATACATCGAAAACAGTCTATTTAAAAGGGAACCAAAACTTCTTAACCCTTATGCATTATTACGATAGACAAAGAGAGAGCAGCCCAATTAGCAACTCTTTGGAATTGACCCGCTCTTCTTCCCAACTGCGTGTTTGCTTAATTTATTATGCACTCGGTCTTATTATGTCTTTCCGCACTAAATATCTCCGTTCCTTGTGCATGAGCACAATGAGCGATAGAACAACAAGTTGGGAACTCTCTTTCTCTCTAAACTCTTGATGAGATCTGAGAATTCATTATTTGAACCTATTCAAACCACTTGGTACTCACTAGAAGGAGGTCCTGACAGTATAATTTCGGGTTGTTTCGACTAACTATTACTTTTCGTCCTTACAAGAGAATAGAAATCTTACCTTTAGTAACATACGAAAGCCCACCCTCCCCATTGGCACTAAGTCCCGGGTGAGCATTCCCTCCTGAAATACAGAAAAGAAAAAGACACACAACGATGAGTACAAGGATCCGTACACCTAATAATATTAAGAACATTTGTGTGAACTGGTTGAAGCTTCATTTGAAATGTGATGGAGCTTTTTTACATTTCAAAGGGATAAATCCTTCACATCCAGCCGCACACTCTCTCCCTCTTTTCAGGGTACTTGATCAAAAACATATATCACAAAAGAATGGTAATTCACCTACCTACCTCCATTCACATGTGTGCACACACTCGTACTTTCTAGCGCAAAGGCTGTCGCATTGAATTTGCTACATTATAAAAGTCTCCAAAGCAAGTGCTCTTCACCTGCACATACACACTATACTGACTCTATAAAGAATTGAATCTACCCAAGTCAGAGTGCCCTTGAACATTCCATTATGCACAGTGAAAGTGGTATGAACGAAAGCCCTCAAATGAGCCTATCCACTTGCCCTTCTCTATACACAGATGTATACATACTACTTGAAGCCTTATAAATTATTATTGCGATTATTACAAAGCAAGTTGCCATTCATCATTCTGGCAGTTCCATTTTGATGTCAGCTTTCCCCTTCTACCCGGATTTTCCCCTCCTTTCACAGCCTCTCTCTCCTGCCTCCTGAAAGCAATGACTAAATCCGTTCATTACACATGAGCAGCATTGGCATGGAAAAACAAGACGCTTGCTAGTGAAGCTTGGTAAAAGATCTGGGTTATTCTACTACGCTTTTTCTAACAGCGCAACTGACTAACTGAACTACGGGTTTACTCAGGTTGAATAGGCAGTAGTGTCTTGTCCTTCACAAAGCAAGTGACCAGCACAAGCCCTCTCTCTCTTTTCCTCTCTCTCGCCGTATAACTATTTTATCGGGGCGGAAAAGAATAATTTTATACACACTGACACACAATGTGTTCTGCATGACCAGTAACTCATTCAAGGATAAGTGAACTTTCGGATAGGCGTTGCATGTGCGTTTGTAAGTGAGTGTACCCGTACTCCTTGAGCTATCATCTACAGCATGAAAAGAAGCCACGGCTGCTCCAGTTACTACATTCTGCAACGATCTGTATACATACACAACACTACCAAGAAAAGTTCCATATACTATTTACAACCTTATTGAGCCCGGTACTAACTTGGCGACCTATTCTCCTCTTATAACCTCACTACACATCACCATCAGCTGAACTGCACCACCACTAAAGGTCTCACTGGATGTTTGCCGACATAGCAGGCGAGCCATGAGCTCGGTGAAAAGAGCAAGCTGATGCTCCAGCCACCCATCTGCTCCTGCTGTTGTTGACGGTCTATAGTGAAAGCAAGACTCCGAACGAGCAAACAACTACACAAGCACTGCCAATGAGCAGAATGGATAAAGGAGGCTGAGTGAAAGTAGGAGTAGTGAAAGTAGTAAAAGCGTTTCTATATTAGATGGCTATATGTCAGTGCAAGAGCAAACAAGGGATATATAGACCTTCCATGTGTTCCTGTCTGTCCACACACATAGCACACCCAGTAACGCATCACTTTATATGTCTGCATCTGCCCTCACAAGCTTACTCGTTTGCAAGAGGATTTACGAGATTCTAAGAGAGAAAACCATTCTTTCTAATTTGAGTCAGACACAAGAATCTGGAGGGCAGTTTTTATGGGTTGAATTTGGAACGGAGCCGACAGGGTCGTCTTCCAAAATACAAACAATTTAAAGGCTTAATTCCCCATTCCAATCCTTCCGTCATTATAACTTGCCATTTTGAGATATTATACAGAGCATTTTGAGAGAGTAGTGCAGAATTAAATCTCATAGACAAACACAAATACACAGAGTCACTCAAATCTTCAAATCAACTCGATTCTTTACGGCAATCAGATTTATGACGCTGTAGCTGAACACACACAGCTTTCTCCCTTATTTCAATCAAATACTACACTCTGCTACTTTCTCTTTCAGCAGGAGCACAAGAAAGACGTCTCTCGTCCTATGGTGCGTTAAAGCTGAAGTAAATTGGGTCCTGGCGAGCACTCATCTAATCTGTGGTACTACCTCAATAGACCTATTTGTTTGGACAGGAAATCTTAGGGGAATTCCCTATTGCTACAGCTCATTCATCTTCAAATCCGAGTCCTTTGTCAGTTTCTGCCATGAAATATTAAGTGGCTAGCCCACACTTGCGAATGTGCACGTTGCGATCTTAACTCTCCAATAAGGAAATCTAATATCGTAAGGATTAGAGTGGGGTTATGTGGGTCGGATTGACCCCGTTTGTAACAGGCAAAGTATTAGGTTTACATAGCTTTGTAATCTTGACTTTCAATTTAAAATGATCAAATTAATTTCATGCATGATGAGAAACTCCATTCATACACTGTACCACATTGATTTTAAATATCAAACGGTTTAGACAGCTTCATGAAAATCAAAAACTAAAGACATTTTTGCATCCTATTATACTTTGCAGATACTAGTTCAGACTTTTGGATCTGCAATGACATTCCA
>JAQIWI010001431.1:0-16510 GCA_034698825.1 Deuterosminthurus bicinctus | reverse complement strand
ACAAAGGTCTTATTGTTATAGTAAACTTACCACTCTTTCTCCTGTCAAAGTTAAAACTAGAATCGTAAGAGTTGGATAGCAACTTGAGGCTAGATTATCGCCATTACGTTCCATTTCATCAAGGAAAGCTTCTTTAAAATTTCTATGGTCCCCAAACGTCCTTGTGGCTGGCAGCCGCTCATCGAAAGCTTTTTTCACAAAAGCGTAGACCTCAGCATAGCTCTTAACTTGTTTGTTATGCCCCGAAAGCTCCGGCATAAGACTGGAAATCGCTGGATCGAAGATGGAAAGAGTAGCCAGGCGACCAACATCTGATGCCAATCTGAAATTGAGGTAACATTTTAAAATTTGTTTGTACCCAAAACATGTGAACTTCTACTGGTTATAAGTTTATTGCTTTTATGATTGGAACCGTAAAACTTTGTAGTACTTTGCAAGGCCTTGAGAGATTCGACGGAGCTGAGCTGTGGATCGTCGTGGTCAAATCGATGACCCATAAAGATGTTCCAAATGGAATTCATCACTGGAATAACAAACATTCCTTTGACAGCGACAGGCCGTCCACACTTGGTGCCAATTTCTTCCAAAACTTCATTTAATTCCAAATCAATATTTTCTTCAAGTAAATTTGTGCGAAAGTAGAATGTTCGAAGGCATTTGTGGGCAAAGTTCCGCTGCTCTGCCGCCAGAGGTCCATCGTTTGATCCAATTCCTACACCAATGAAAATTAAACAGTTTTACAGGTAAATTTGAAAGCGCGTTGTTATTGAGCAGACTTTATATACTCACCTTTCCCTTGAGTTACAAACACCATGAACTTGAATGGAGCCCGACTGCTAAATTCTGGACGACTGAAGTTTTCTTTAATTAGTTTTAAATCATTAAGCACGATCACACTGCAAATTTCGATTCAAGCTTTAAGTACTGACCGCAGTAACCAAATTCAGTCACTGTTATTCATAAATGCCCATCTGAATTAGTAAACATGGGACCATAGAGCTTTTTCCATTGTGTGAATGTAACCCAGGGTTCTGCTCCATGAAGAGGCAAGTGGCCAAGGATGGGAAAGCTCAACTTTGGACGTAAGATAGCATTTCAAGGTCAAATCATCCCGTAGGTTTCTTCAGCTTAGTGTTTTTCCCAAATTTTGAATCAACTACGCATCAAATGTCTCAAAAATGAGCCTTCGCTATGGTTACGTATGGAATAGACTTTGATCCACCGGGTCGCCATGGAGAATCCAACTAGCCTAATCTCAGTAATCAATTGCTGGAATTTTTAAAGCTGTACCATGCTCTAGATGTTGTGCTTATTTCACGTTTCCATCTTTTACTGGACAGGAGATATCTGCAGTTAAGTGAAGGCGAGGTTAAAATTGAAGAGGACTTTGTTGGGCAAGGATGAACTCAAGTGGATAAGCCACACGTCAAGGTTACGTGCCATTGCCAAATTAGACCGACTCCAAGCTTTTATTGAACACCCTGAATGGCTTGTTGATGGAGAGCATTTGCCAAATAAACCCTTGTTCACTGCAGAGCTTTTGGAATACTACGCCCACGTAAATTAATTGCCTAGTGGAGTTTAAAATGTGGCGAGTAACTGTGGAATGAATAAAAACAGCTCGAGCTGGATAAGGACAATCAACACTTTGACAACATTATTGACCTTTTGGAATGGAAAAGCTTACGATGACAGTTCCCACAGTCAAGAGACTTTAACAAGTGAGTTGACAGAATAAGTTGAATTCATTGATTTAAAACTAAATCAGTTGTTACTTATTAAAAATTATCGAGGGATTTTAGTTGATTTTGTGCCGTCTAATAAATGGCTGGTCGACCCATTGAACGCCATGGTTTTGTACTGGCCTGGCCATAATGCAATTAGTAAGATAGTTACCATAATGTTTTCCATTTACTGTAGTTGAAGGGTTAACAATTCATTTAATTCATTCCAGCGCTACCCGCTGGATTGCTGCAGCCACCATTTTACGGCATGCCGCTCAAGTATGTTAACTTGTACCTTATGCTTTAAAACCCAAACCTAACCTAACCTAACCGTATAAAATTTCTTGTGATTGCAGGTACCTGAACTTTGGTGCAGTTGGAGCCCTCATTGGACACTTACTCATTCATGTCTTTTATCACAAATGCAATTGTCAGTGGTCTTTGGACTTTAAATTGCTGCTATTTTTATAATAAATAAAGTAATAATAAAAAATAATTAATTTTATTACTGTCGGAAAGCAATATGGCCCGGATGGCTCACTGTACGACTGGTGGGATATGGAAACTAGCTCTAACTATGAAAGAAAATTGCACTGCTACATCGGATGATTTCAAAATTACACTGCAGAAAACAACTCAATAGTAGTGAGCGCAATTCTTGGTTACTTCAGTCATTGATCTGACAAAGTTAGTCAAGTAAATAGCTTCAAATATTTCTATTTAAAAGATTCATTGGAAGCAGTCGATGATTGATGAAAGTGTTGCTGATACTCTTGGTCTGAAATTAGCCTACAAGGCGTACAAAATGCCAACAGGGCGAGAGAAGGCAGAGAAGTAAAACTTCCAGATTCAACGAAACTACTGATCAGTTATTCTTCCTAAGCTACGCTGAGGTAATTAAAGAGAGCCAATGCGGCTACATAAATGATTTCGTAAAGAAAGTTTGAGCTTGAAATGGGATTTCAGATGTGGTGCACGGACTACCGCTCGGAATTCGGCACGAATTCGTGCTGGTTTGTTTGCGCCGAGTCAATTCCGTGCATATGGAGGCCTTCACAGCTCACAAGACTTTCGTAAAGCTTGGAATTGTCCGATCTTACCCGCAGAAGCAGCTTGTAATCAGTGGTGAAAAATATAATTTGCGCTACCTGAAGTTTTAGATCGAAATATATGTTGTATTTTAATGGTTAATTGCTATTTGTAAATGTAATGAAAGCAACTGCAGTGATAAATAGAGTCGGAGTTATTTGCGTTTCTCTATCTGAGCTGAGCTTTCCATCAACTTTATTTCATGTCGTCTCAGCGTACATTTTCTCCAAAAGAAAACATAGAAAAGAACAGACTTTATTACATAAAAAAAATACAATAAAAAAACGTTATTAAATAATTGAAGACTTGATGTAGGCAGAGGTTCCATTTCATCACAGCAGGTCTATACTTATTGTTTATGCATTCGGATCTTGGTAGAGAATCTGTCACTAAATTTTGTAACTTTTATTTAGTGTTCTGTCTTCTTCGCAGAATATTTTACAAAAGTTTTAGTTTGAAATTTTTGACCGATTTTTAAGGGGAAGGATTGCCTAGAAAGACAATTAACCGCGATTTACCGTACAATTTTTTTCCCAGTTTTCCTTGTATTAAGGTTGTCTTCGTAATTCATAATAATTGCGATCCCCCGGTGTATACGCTAAGTTCCCCTAGAAACTCATTTATGTACCGAAATCTCCGCAACATGTAGAGAATAAATTAGCCTGTGGCCCATGTTAGATATTTACTCAATTCCTATTTTTGTTCTTTCCAGTTGCCTTCCGCATTTACCCGTTCTCCACGGATTTCAGATAATTTCCCACAGCGGAGCGGTGAGCGAGTCCATTAAAAATATTGCTGTCTGTTTATTTTTCTGTTTAAATACGTGAAGGAGCAGAAGGAAAAATCGCCGCTATCACATACCCCGAGCATGTAGAGAGGCAGTTAAAATTCGACTGTATGGGTCACTCTGTGCGTCATATTAGGCTTTCCGGAATTTAAATTTAGCGAGAACACACTGGGGTCTCTCGCTTTTGACTTCCAAGGCGCGTCCACAGAACTAAATAGTGCAATTAAGTTTTGTCGTATTTTTAATTGCGAAGCATGTATAGGAAAGACGCAGTTTAAAGTTATTTCCAGCTCCAATGTCAAATTTTTTGGACTGGTTCGTACGAAACTTCAAAAGTTTAGTCAAGTCATCTCTCTGGAGCAAACCTCTTCAGACGCCCAACATGCTGACCAAAGCAGAGCTGTTCAAAGTTCTCAAATTCTTGAGGCTTTGCAGCATTTTCCAGCCGCTTCCGATTCAAGTTGACGTGAGAACTTGGAACCTCAAGGCACCTTCGACAATAAAGAAATGCGTTTGTGCTGTTTCCTATGGTCTGTTTGTCCTTCACATACTGTACAAGAATGGCAGCTTGGCGTACGCCTACTTCTTCTTGCCACATGTCCAGCTGCATCAACTCATAATTCATGCAGCCGTGGCCATGACGTCGGCAACGGGTGGCTTCTGGTACTACACGGTGTACATTAAGGACCCAGGGCTGTTTGTAGTATGTGCAAAAGCCACTCTGACAGGACTCACTGGAGGTAGCAGAGTTTTGTCCCAATTGAGATGTACAATTAGAGCTTAGAATCTATTCATTTTCCAGGTTGTACCGAACTGAATGACACATCAGAAAAACATTGGACGAGGAAATTGAGGGAGTATAGCATGCAAGAGCTCATTGCAGTAAGCTTGCCTTACATGACTACACTGGCAATACTGGTCATATACTCCACATATCTGTACGATCCATCAATGAGGCTTCTTCTGTACACTGCTCTACCTACTCAGTTTCAAAGCTGGTCAACGTTTGGATTGTCAATGTTGGAAGAAATTCGGTTCATCACGATAATGATCACCATAGCAACGCCACTATGGCAGCTGCAAGTCATCTCGTTTGACCTTGTGTGCGAACAGCTCCAGATATTGATGCAAGGAATTCAGAAGTAAAAAAGGTTTACTATTAATTCGTTGCAAACAATCTATGTTCTGACTGCAAATATTATAAAATGTTCTACAGCGGAATGCAGAGCTCCAGCAACGTGTATTGTACCCTTCGGACACTCCAGCTGTACGTCTCTATGCTGAACAATGTAAACGGTAACCTAATATTCACGTGGAAATTGGTGAGCATCTCAGTTGCCATCATGAGTGGATATGCGGCCATAGCGCATTTCGCCGAACATCCAATCTTTGGGGTCATGTACTATATCCTACTGGTCGACTGTGCATTCATATATACAGTCATCTACGAGAAGGCTTTCAAGATACCCCAACTGTTCGACCAAGCAGCTTCATGTGCTCTACTGCGCATTCGTAGGAACCGGACGAACGTCTTCAGGAGACAAATCCTATCAATCCGACGAACTGGAATCAGAGTTGGGCACTTCCATCAAATGGAAAGGACATCCACGTTGATTTTCATCAATTACGTCGTGATCCACATTGTGAACATGTTGGTTGCTTTTCGCTGAGAAGCCTGGGTATCTGTTGATGTCTTTATGGATGCAATAGCAGCTGCATGATTTGATGTATGAATAGTAAGGGGACCCAGGAGCATAATTGGCATAATGGAGTAAAATGCATTTCCGAACTTGGGACCCTACTTTTAATCTATTCTCCGCACCTCAAAACCTCAAAATCCAAATTTTTAGGGTCTGAAAAAAGCATAAATAGCATAAAAAGCATGCTGATAATAATGAACCAAAAACGCAGTGTTTGAGCATAAAAAAATGGAAAATGATGTATTTGACTGAATGATTTTAAAAAATTTGAACCTTGTATATTCACAAATATAAGGCGGTTTTCTTGGTAAACTCTCTAAATGTTTTACAGCACTTTGAACCCACTACGTATTGGTGTGTTAATGGGTCAGGTGTTTGTTGATAAGGTTACTTGTAAGTTAGCTTTAGCTTAATAGTTTTATCCTCTGTATGCAGACGTCATTTAGCTAAATTAGTTCTTGTAAGACTGCTTCGTTTTCTTCCTTTTTTCCTTTTCTTTCCAAGGCCCAATTTTAATTTAGCTACAAGGTCTGTTGATTTTTTGGTTGTAATTTGGCGTAGTTTGTTTTTTATATGACGTTACGTGGTTAAGCAAAGTTGTGAGACGATGACAGAGTCATAGTCTGTATTATTTGTATAAGTTATTGTGGTCATGTTAGTTCACTATCCATGGTATTATTATTTATATGTTAATTATAGTATGTTAAGCTCCTGCTTTAATGATATAGAGGATGAGAAAATGACTGTTAGTTGTTAGTAGGTAGAGCCCGTGAAGTAAACAATAATAAATTAGATCTTGTGTACACCCTAATTGGAACTCTATTTGTCTACTCAACCTCTAAAATATTCAGGGTCGCCAAATCTTTTGATTATCTGTGGGATTGAAGGTTAGTGTCATAGTAGATGACAAGTTTCGCCATGGCCATAGGCCATCCACACTTGGTGCCAATTTTGCTCCAAAACTTCATTTAATTCCAAATAAATATTTTCTTCAAGTAAATTTGTGTGGAAGCATAGTGCTCGAAGGCATTTGTGGGCAAAGTTCCACTGCTCTGCCGCCAGAGGTCCATCGTTTGATCCAATTCCTACACCAATGAGAATTAAACAGTTTTACACGTAAATTTGAAAGTGCGTTGTTATTGAGCAGACTTTATACCCACATTTCCCTTGAGTTACAGACACATGGAACTTGAATGGAGGCCGACCGCTAAAGTCTGGACGACTGAAAGCTTCTTTAATTAGTTTTAAATCATTCAGTACGATCACACTGCAAATTTCAATTCAAGCTTTAAGTACTGGCCGCAGTAACCAAACTCACTCAGTAACTCTTACTCATAAACAGTGTTGCATATTCCAGCATGTCAGGGAATGGGACTATGGATTAGGAATACAACGTTCAGTTACTTGGATTAGGACTATGGAATATGGAATAAATTTAAGTTCAGTGGATTGAAATGTGGAATACGGAATATAAGATATGTATTTTTGGATTGAAATTTGGAATATGGAATATTATTTTCGTGAGAGCGGATTGAAATGTGGAATATGGAATTTTTTTTTCCTATAACTGGATTGAAATGTGGAATATGGAATATATATATTATAATTCTGAATTACTCCACTTTAAAATTTTATAAATACAGCAATGTCCAAGACTACAATCAGAGCTTCTCGAACCAACAAAACAGCCAAAATTACTAACAATTCTTATCGATTTTTAAAAATGTCAGTTCCCCCAAGCATTTGTTTCACTTGGATTTCAGAATCGAACCAGTGCAACTGAGGAACCTTTTTTAAGAGTGAACGCTGGAATATGGAATTGGATTAAGGAATAATTTTTTTTGAGGATTAGGAATACTGTAATATAGACTGAGGTGAGTGGATTTGGAATAGGAATATGGAATACAGACTGAGGGGAGTGGATTTGGAATAGGAATGTGGAATATCCCAGAGTGTATCCTGGAATGAAATGTGGAATAGGATTCAATTTTTCTGCCAAATATTCCAATTCCCGGAATATTTATTCCTGGAATATGCATCACTGCTCATAAATGACCATATTAATAGTCAACATGGTACTGGGACCATACAGCTATTCCATTGTGTGAATGTAACCCAGGGTTCTGCTCCATGAAGAGGCAAGTGGCCAAGGATGGGGAAGCTCAATTTTGGACGTACGATAGCATTTCAAGGTCAAATCATCCCGTAGGTTTCTTCAGCTTAGTGTTTTTCCCAATATTTGAAACAATAATGCATCAAATGTCTCAAAATGAGCCTTCGCTACGGTTACCTGGAATAGACTTTGATCCACCGGGTCGCCATGGAGAATCCAACCAGCCTAATCTCAGCAATCAATTGCTGGAATTTCACGTTTTCATCTGTTACTGGACAGGAGATATCTGCAGTTAAGTATTTCAGACTTTAGGGTGTTCTTAACAAAGATCACTAACTGTAAATGTACTGCTGCTACATGGCATGGGTTTGTATTGAATTTAAGCACCTTGGACCAAATCAAGGTCTCTAACAGTTTTTGTTGCAATGATTTATCATAAAATTTTGCGGAATGCATGGTTAAGCCTTGTACAAGCTATCACTTCCCTCGTACTTACTTTAAGATTCCCGTCATGTTCCGCAGCGATTCATCTTTTCGCGCGTGCATACTTTGATATTTGCTGAACCTTTCGCGCGCGCTTCAGTTTTCGTTTACTTTTCATTTTCACAGTACTTTTGTCGCATTCATACTCTGACGAAAAGGGAAATTTTCCCTTCCTCTTCCTTATATTCAAAAGTTGAGCAAGTTCAATTTTTCCTGCGAGTGAAAAGCGATTGTAGAAGATTGTTAGGGAATTAACTATTAACTGCTGGTAAAAATGGTCAAAGAAACTGTTAGAAAGCAGATGATAGAAGAGGAGCTTATCGAGCTGGTCAAAGATAGACCGCTGATATATTTGAAGACACACCCTGAGCATTGTAATGCAATTGCTGTGTCCAATGCATGGACGAAAATCTTTGACATATTGACACCAAACAATTTCGTAAAGTCTCGTAAGTTTGCTCAATTCTGTAATCATGGAGTCCAACTTTACTGTTACCACCGCAGAATTAAATTTGTAACATTGTAAATCAGATACTGCATGCGAGAAACTCTGGAAAGGCTTATGGGGCCAGTTTCTAACTCACAAGCGGAAATGTGAAGGAACAACTGGAGATGGTGGAGGCCGCCGGCCCTTTTTTCGCCACGAAGGAAACATGCGATTTTTCTTAGATAAAGAGTTTCCAGAAAGGTACATGCACTAAATATAAATCATGTACATCGAAATATAAACTGGAAGATTCATGGAGTAAGCCATTTTCTAACTGTGTAAAACTCTGGATAGGACCCACTCTAATGAAACTGAGGCAGATCAAGATAGTTCCGAATTTGAATCATTAGATCTTCCTACTACTGACAACAGTGTAGCACAGACTCGTGGATTGATTTGTACAAATTCAAACGATACAGGAGCAGCAAACACTGCTACAATTAACTGTGGCATTACTGAATCTGTCCATAGTGAGCCTGCTTGCGGAACTTCAAGCTCGTTCAAGCTACAGCCAAGATCACATGCTGGTCTCAAGGTGAAAACTAAAAAACTTTCGTGCACACTCATAATGCAACATTATTTAAATTTTCAATACTTGCAGAGACAGAAACCTCAACCAGTGACTGATTTTGAGCAGGAGTTAATAGGAGTTTTCAGGCAAAACGAAAAAGCTGACGAATATGAAGCATTTGCGAGAAGCGTTGGCATAAAGTTGCGTAAGCTCGACGGAAAAAAAGCTTCGGAGGCTATGTTTCGCATACACGAAGTGTTGTACAAAATTGAATTCGACATGTCATAGGTGAAAGTACCAGGGAAATCGACGTACTAAATTCTTGTAGGAGCTGCTGCAACTTTGATCTTTTACATTTATCCTAATGTTTGAATTTTAATGCATTTATTGCTTGTTATTATTGTTATATTTCTTACTGTTGTATAAGTTATATATTAATCCAATACAGTAGCCATGAAATTACATTCGGTTCCTTACTATCTCAAACTCTCTTGGGTCTCAATTCACATTTACTCTAACATGATCAACAATGTCTTCAAACTCAGGAGGACATGAAATTACAAACAGAAGGAATGAGATGGAGGGAAAAAACTGCTGTTAGCGAACAAATCAGTGGGTAATGTAAAATGTGGCTATCATTCTGTGTATAACAATCTCATCGTGCTGTCATTATTGTCATAATCATGACGGCGTCAACATCTTATACTCACTTGAATCTTGAGCACACATGTTACATGGGCAGCAAGATGGCTTCTGACATGGAGCAGCAATGTCGTTTATGTATACGCGGGTGGCGGTCAAATCTTGAGTGTATTAAGTCTGGCCTGTTTTAATAATGGCTTGAAGGTCATTAACAGATGTGGAACTTATAAAACTGCTTGAAGAACATGTATATTAATCGATTTAATTGTACATGGAGCAATTTTAATAACATAACGAAGCAACACATAAATTTACACATTTCTACAAACTAAACTCGACAAAATGCCGGGCTGCCAAATAACACGGTGAAGAACTAGGAACTACAACTGAACTATTTACATTCCTATTTTTGTAAAGGTGTGAACGTTTACCTACTCATAGCCAGTCATCACATGAGAACTCTGCCAGCTAACTTCTCCTTCCGGTGACAGGAAATAATCGCGGAAGGTTTCTCTTAATTTTTGAGCCTCTCTTGTAGAATTGTTAGACTGATTTGGCTGAATAGATACTAGAGCTAAGGTGTTTGAATGGGCATCATGAGCACTGGACTCAACATACATTGTACTGTCATTGTCGCCTTCATCAATCAAAAAATTGTGAAGTATTATGCATGTTTGGATTATTTGGCTCACAAGGTCTAGATTTGCCTCAATCTCCGTATGAAAAATTCGCCACCTTGCCGCTAATAGCCCAAAGGCATCCTCCGCAGTCATCCTAGCTCTTGACAATCTGTAATTGAAGATTCTCTCCGTTGCCTCTAATGTTCGACTTGAGAACGGCTTCATTAGATACCGCTTCAGAGGAAAACCTTCGTCTCCTAGGATCACGGATTTCAAGCATTCTCCATTTAAAAGCTGCAACGGTGGTGGGAAATCGTACTTATTTTCTTCGCATTTCTTTCCAATTCTTGACTTTTGTAAAACTCCACCATCTGAGCAAGACCCAGACGCTCCATGCTCGAAAAGGATGAACCTAAGTTTCGCATCGACAACTGCTAGCAGTACCACCGAATAAAATCCTTTATAGTTGAAGTACTGTGACCCACTACCAGGAGGTTTCTTGATGCGAATATGTTTTCCATCAATGGTTCCAACACATTGTGGAAAATTCCATTTTGTTTCGAATTCATTTTGAATTCTAGCCCATTCATTTGCTCCTGGAACCTTGACACTCGCTCTAAATGTTCTGCAGATTGCAGTCATGACTTGCCTCAGTATTGCACTAACTGTACTTGCCCCAAGTCTGTAACTCATTGACATTGACATCTGGGCGTTCCCTGTTGCCAAATATCTACAAAATATTTGGTTTAATTTGGGAGTACAGTGAACGATCGATTTTTTCTGTACCTCAGAGTCACAGCTAAACGTTCCAGTGGAGATATCCAGTAAGCATGAGTGTGAGCCACCATTATTTCGTCCTTAATTGCATTCAAGATCTTGTCAAATGTTTCTCTCTTCATTCTAAGAGAAATCATTGCTTAAAGTTTGAAAAATGTTTTTATTTGCCTGCTGCTGTACCGGAAGTATCTGTGGTGCAAGTACGGGTCGCTGTCCCGTATTTCTTTTACAAGAGTGATTTCTCCAAGAACAGCTCTGGTCTTGTATGTGTCCCTGACGTAGCAAGCACGCCTTCGTTGGGCATTTTTGCGCTTCCGGATAGCCCTTAAGGCAATTAACAAAAGTGCAAAATTTTCGGCCGTGATCATGTCTCAGTTTTCACAGATCGGTTTTATACTTTCTTTAGCAAATGACTCGCAGTAAATGATAAGTAAGAGAACTCCTAGGGATTGTTGAGAGATGACAGAAAGTATGAATTTGACAAAAGTATTTGTTGATAAAGAGGAAAGCAACGGTAACGGATAGCAACGAGCTGAGAAAAGCTTGTACAAGGCTTTAGTAAATTTTTTGATTTGCAAATAACAAAATTGTTATTTTATTTTGTAATTGCTGGTATGGTATGGGGGTGCCTGTGCACCAAAGGAACCGCCCTGGATCCGCCACTGTGCTCCTGGGTCGCCTTAGAAATAGTATAAGTACGGGTTCAGTGATGTGTAATCCAGAATTGTAGGAAACAGGATTTTGGATAAGAAAAAAGCCAAAAATCAACAAAGACATTTAAGCTTGTTTGTTGTTCAAGGTTAAAGTTCGATTTAATTTGACATATTCATATGACTTTAAAGTAACTTAAAATTTGCACACCTAGAACCATCATACTCGTAATGTGGTATACAAATAAATCATTGACAAAACCTAGCTGTAGCTGAAGATGATGAGCCGCCGGCGTCTGAGTGACGTCACATTTATTTGCTTTATATGTATTTTGGTGCAATGTAATAATGTTACACTTTCTGTAACTTCAACATTGTACTTTAGGCCTAATGCATTGTATTTGTTTTGTCGTCGCACTGTCGTTATGTATCAGCCAATCAGGGCCGACTAACGAGAGCGAAACGACGAGGACTTAGCGTCCTTTTCATCATTCGTGTGTTAGCTTTGGATGAGTAAAGACCTCAGTCAGAGGCATAATCAATTTAGGAAAATCATACAGTCCACAATCAATTGAATAAAAGTGTATTCTTGTGCAAATATTCGGCCCTTTATTTCGCTGCATTTGAATGCACACTGTAGGACGCCTGTCATCACTTCTGTCACCTACACTAGCACAGTTGTCTCTATCTGTAAATTTCCTTTCAATATATTTTTTACATAATTGATTACAATAATGCATCCTTTGGGACAACCAGAAACAACTTTTGTTACAAGGTTTTCTCGTTTATTCTGTAAATCTCTTTTCAAAAGTTAACCTAAAGTCCTTCGGCCCTCTGATTATGCCGACCGTTGATTCAATCGCAAAATCCTCATCACAAATGATATTAAATTGTTGCAAGATGCTTGTGCAGTACAAATAAATCTGATCTCGAGCCAGATTATCGCCGATACAGCTCCGTCTTCCAGTACTGAAAGGCAGTATCATTTTCATTAGATTTCTATCGGTTGTCTCACTTCCATCGATGAATCTTTCTGGTCTAAAAATCTCTGGGTCACCCCAAACGTCTTGATCAAAATGCACACCGTACAAATTTGCAATGATTAATGTTTCCTTCTTAATATTGTAGCCATTAAACTGTCCATCTTCCGTTGCTCGGTGAATAAGTCCAAGTGGAAGCACAGACGAAAATCGTAAAACCTCTTGGATGACGGCATCCACGTAAGGTGTGTGCTCTTTGTCAGATAGCTCAGGTCGTCTTGTAGTCCCAATTTTCTCATCAATTTCCGCTTGTACTTTCTTCTGTACTTGAATGTGTTTTGCCATGCAAAGGAGCAGCCAATCCAGAGTTTTACTTGTTGATTCCGATGCAGCAATAAAGAGGTCACCGGCGGAGTATTGAAAGGAGTTGCCTGCGATTAAATTTCAAATACAAGAATTAGTTGTTCCTATAAAACAAATTATTCCACGCAGCGTACGAGTTGGATGGAAGCTCGAGGCTGCATTATCTCCAACTCGGTCCATTTCATCAACGAAGGCTTCTTTGAAGTTTCGAGGGTCTCCAAACGTTCTTGTGGGTGGTAGCGGCTCATCGAAGGCCTTTTTCATAAATGAGTAAACATGATGAGAGTCCTGAACTTTTTTGTTCAGTCCCGAAATTTCTGGCAGAAACTGGGAAATGAATGGAACGAACGTCGAAAGGGCGGCTAACGGACCATCGTCTACCCCTAATCTGAAATTATGATAGAATTTTCAAAATAGTTTCGTTGATACTCGAGAGCTTTCCGAGGTATGATTCCAATTGTAAAGCTTTGCCCTACTTTGCGACAGCTTCAGTGATCCGACGAAGCTGTGGGTCGTCATGATCAAATCGGTGACCCATAAAGATGTTCCAAAAGGCATTTAACACAGGGATAGTAAACATTCCATTGATAGCCACGGGATTTCCGCACTTTCTACCCATGTCCTCCAAAACTTGATTTAGTTCCAAATGAATGTTTTCTTCGAGTAACTTTGTACGTAAGACAAATCCTTTGAGACTTTTGTGAGCAAAGTTCCGCTGTTCAGCCACGAGAGGTCCGTCATTTAATCCAATTCCTGCACAAGTCATAAAATGAATGGGCAGATTCTTGAAGCCTTTTTGAATTCAATAGACACGATATTTACCTTTGCCCTGAGTTGCCCTTTTAAAAAACTCAAATGGCGGCCGTCCGGTAAACTCTGGACGACTGAAGGCTTCTTTAATTAGTTTCGCTTCGTTCAGCACGACAACTCTGTGATTCTCAATTCATGCCGTAAATGCAGACACTCACGTTTTAAAAAAAGCGTAAAAAACTCACTCATAAATACCCATTTTAATAGCAAATATAGATCCATAGAGCTTTTTCCATTGTATGAATGTAACCCAGGGTTGTGCTCCAAGAAGATGCAAATGACCAAGGATGGGGAAGCTGAACTTTGGTCCTATGATAAAGTTTCAAGGTCAAATCATCCCCAATGTTTTTTTTCAGCTTAGTGTTTTTCCCAATTTTTGAACCAAGTATGCAACAAATGCCTCAAAAATGAGCCTATGTTACGGCTACCTGGAATAGACTTTGATCCACCGGGTCGCCATATTAATTTTAATATGACTGCTGCAACACAAACACAAAATAATAGTGCTGTGATGAGGTCCATTCTGGCTGTGAGAAGGGACTGAGCTGGGAAGATTGACTGCAAATGCACATAGTGAGGCCAGCAGAGTTGCATAATGCAATCACGCATGCATCACATTCCCACACATTCTCAAGGCCATTTAAGAAAAGTTGTTAGCAAAAGCAGGAAGTATACTGAGAAAAAAAAACCGTTTACGATTATTTTAGCATCATTATGCTAGTTCGATGTCATTTTTTGTAAACATTTCAGTGGCTCGGCTTATCAGCTGTCATGAAACAAAAGTATTTTCGGTAAAAGTAAATGCATCAACTTACGAAGCCAGCATGGTTAAATGAGAACATGGCCCAATTCGCACGCGAAGTGAGTGTGGCCATTAAATCAATACAAGTTTTATTCGCCATTAATTTCTGCTGCGTCACAAACTATAGCTTACATTCATAGCTAATCAGCCCAAATGGTTTAATTTAATATTAAATCAATCTCAAAAATCTAGCAAACTAGACGGGCGACTCGGCCTTGGCCGTCCCACACCCGCTATCATGACAATTTTCCAAACTGCTGCAAGAATGATTTCTATTATTGTTAAAAATCCCACAGCCTATTTCACTATTTGCCCTCGCAGCAATATTAGAGACGGAATCATCGCTGCTAAGTGCAGCCCCGGCTGATTTATGCCTCCGAACTTTCTCCCTCTTCACATCATTCTTTCCTTTTTTCTTTTTCCTCACAGCAGCAGCATAAGATGACGTGCTGGAGGAACTAATTTCAAGCCCAATGGCCCTATGAGACCCATTATTTGCTATTGATTTCTGAAGGTGATGCTGATCAGGCTGATTGAAACTAGCTGCAGAGCCCGGTCGAAGGTTAAATAATGGAATGGAAACTCCAGAATGGTTGCTATTATTGAGGGCGGCGGCAGCCTGGCGCTCGGACCTTTTCAACGTTCCATTTGTGTCACCTGCAGTAGTGGGGAAGCCGGCGGGTGAGCGATGGTGCTGGCGAGTTCGGATGCAGCAGAGCCATTTAAGTGCCTCTCGCCGGAAGTGCTCGTTGAGCCAGCAGTAAATGAATGGGTTGTAGCAAGTGCTGGACATTGCTATCAAATGGCAAATGAGAATGGCTGTAGAGTTGTGAGCAACAAGGCTAAAATGAGTCAGAAGGTGGTAGGCATTTATTGGAGCCCAGCAAACAGCAAAAAAAATTACTGTTAGCACCAGCATTTTGATCGTTTTTCTTTTGGCTTTCGATTGGGCTGCCACTTGCCGAGGTGTTGTCGAGCCTGTAAATACGATGTCAAGGGTCCTTTGAGGTCAAAGTTTGATTTTATTTCAATACTCAAGCATGTAACTCACCCATAGCTGAAGACCTTAGTCCAAGTCTAAACATAATGGAGACGTATGAAGCAGTTGTAAAACCCAAAGGAATGAAATATTGGCCAAAGACAGTTGCCACAGTGAGCCATCTTCTGCGTTGCATGGATGGGAACTCGGCTTGACATCGATTTACGACGCGAACTGTCAGCACAGTCACCACCTATAGAAAGAAATTCGTCTGTTCTTTACACTTGTAATCCATTCCTAATTCGAATTTTATTCATACATACTAGAATCATATATAAAAGCAAATTCCATGGAAGGCCATGAATTCCCAAACATTTGCCATGGTGTGCGTGTACAATTCAGCGGAATCACACATGATTTCACATTTAGAGTGAAAGTACAAAGTTGGCAATCAGCCTGCTCTATTTCGCCTGCTCTTACAATTTCACGGGCAAACTTCTTGAGAAAGCATGTCCCAGCACTTTTACTCTCTATAAATCAAGTGATCAGATAAAGGAGTAATTAATTGAAGCAATTAGCACACGTACGTACTAGAGTGAGTTAATTACTATTGATTTAGTCAGTTTGGTGAATTCTATTGGGGTACCTTGTGATGTAGGGCGTAAGGGAGTGAAAGCAAGCCGGAGAAGCTCCATATGGCAAGGACAAGGAGGATTCCCTGCGAGCTTTTCATACGCCGTCCTAAAGGATTCATGATGACCTATTAAAACAATAGAGGCGTCATTAACCTTTGCATTCAGAACGTCATCATCAGCCTGTGGTAGTGCTGGAAATTGGGTCCATAAAGATCAGAATAACAAGCAGTATAGTAGTTGTAAAAATTATCACGTTTGTGGTTCGGATTGTAAGTAAACAATTAGGCCCACCTGGTACCGATCAAGTGCAATGACTGCCATTGTTATGGACGTGACATAAACGGATGTAACTTGAACA
>JAQIWI010001430.1:0-16511 GCA_034698825.1 Deuterosminthurus bicinctus | reverse complement strand
TTGCAAAAGGCCCTCTTCCAGGTCGAACCCTTCATGTTGGTATAACTTTCGTGTCAATATGAAACTTCGTGTGACCTGCAGCTCGGTGGCCAAAATGTGTGATTTTGAGGTCTCTTCTAAAGCCACGTCAAAGCCGTGGCTAAAAACCGGGGAAACTTAGCCGCACGTCTAAATTTCCGTGATAATCAACCATGTCAAAAATACCTTGGCGCATTTGCCTCAGATCTCCTACACATGAAGATCATCCCATTCTCTGGCATCCGGATCGAGCTTGGACACTGCTCTCGGGCCTGCAGAGTTCGAGCAGCGGTTTCCACTTACTCTACTATCCTCAATCAGCTGCCATTGAAAAGTGTCTCAATTGTACTGACTAAGCAACTGTGCAAAAACAAGAACTGCCCAGGATCCCTGTTGGTTGCGAAATTATTGAAAAATTTCAGTGAGGTCCTTGAACAAATTTCACTCCATAACTTTGACTATGAGTCCAAAGACGACGAACTAAGCGTTGCATTTCTAAAAGACTGCAGATTTCCAAGACTAAAGATCCTAGGACTTGGAGAGAGCTATGGAAGTTTAGATGAGAGCTACGTGACCTCCAAAATCAAGGCACTGGTCGCCGGTGCACCAACGCTACAACAGCTTCACACGGCAGGACCCATAAATTTAATGATAAACGCATTGCAAGGAAGTTCAGCGGTGCTTGTACGTGATGCTACAGCTCCCTTTGATAAGATTCCAGATAATGCAGTCAGTTTGATCAGCGTTGATTTTATGAAATTGGCCTACACTGACCGCGGTTTCAACTTTGAGAGATTTAACAGAATCCTTCCAATGCTCCTCCAACAATCTTGTGCAACACTTTGCTCCATGTGGCTTGACTTCCTGCTGGCTCTTCCTTTGATGGTCTATGGAATCGGTTTGAAAAATGTTGAGTACCTCCGTATGGACATCATTAATTACATCTCTTTACAACATGTTGATCCACGAATTCTGGAAATTGTCAAGAACTTCGATTTCAGTCGCATCTTCCCGAAACTGAGCAAGGTTGAAATTTTTCCTTTTAATCTACCCCGGCACATCCCACAGAGCCTCGCGCACGAATTCTTTCAGCAAGCGCAAGCGAATACCGTCCTTAGGAAGCCGACGCCGTACCGAGCAGTCAACATCAAGGCTTTGGGTTTCAACGGCTATCAACCCTCTGGTTTGTCTGCACAATTCTTTATGGAAATGTTTCCAAATATCGAAAAGCTGGATATCAATTATAGTTCCGGAAAAGTTGATTTAAAGTCTATTTGGGAAAGTTGGGTGGATGTGAAAGAACTTTACGTACGAGGAGATTTGCTACCAGCTGGAATTCGTGGTAATCTAGACAGCGTCTTTTGTGGAATATTTGCGGAGGAAGTTACAGAGCTGAGACTCAAGGATGACGATTTTCTGACCAGAGTCAACATTGTCCCGGTCATGCCGTCTCTGAGCTGTTTGAAGAGTAAGTAAATCTAGAAATTTCCTTTACAAATCCAAATTGAGGTGAATTGACTAGATTGAATTCTTGTAGGTCTTGTGGCTCTGACTCTACATCACGACGATGTTTTATTTCTTCATTTTGATGGTAATGCGACCTTCCTGTTCTCTAAAGTGACAGCGTTGCTTGCCTTTGCAAGGCGGCCAGCCCTAGCTGTCCGTCTACACGTTTCTGCTAATGCAGTTCCCCCAGGTGAATTTTCGAAGTTAACAATTTACAAATTTTGCAAGTTTAATACTGCGTTGGACGTTGGATTACAAGTTTGAATGTTCTTTAATATTTAGCAGTGACACACCTGGAGCCTTACGTGACTATCTCATCTTCCCTTCATCGAGAACGAAGATAGGGACAACTGACTGGAGAAAAATTGATTGAAGAAAAATAGGCGAATATTTTGGAATTAAATGAATAAAATAAATTTATTATTTTTGTTTAAATCGAGATAATCTAAACTGATAATTTTTATAACTTTTTTTCAAATTCAAATAATCTTTTATTATTTTTATTTATTGTTGTGAAATTAATAATTGATTTAAATAAGCTCAGTCAACCTTTTTGCAATTAGTTGTAAAGTAAAGTATACCTAAATTAAAGTAAATAACTGCTCAAAATTTTTCCTGCTATATCATAAAGCTTCTAAAATCAGTCCGAGAAACAAACCAAAAGTACCCGCCTAGATAGCATCCCCTCGTTTGGAAGAAGTGACCGAGGAGCTTCAAAACGCGCACAACTTGATCCTCGAAGGTTGCGATTCTCAGTGAGTCCGAATTCTGAAGATCCCTGGCTCGAGTCTCTAGCCACCAGATGTGGCCAAAGCAATCGTGGCCCAAGTCGTGCGCCACATTCCAACCTCAGTTCGCATCTAGGCAATAGCTGCCGACTTGGAGATGGAAGTGAAAGCCAAAAAGAAAGTTTACCGAAAATAGCTGGAACATATTCCAAAATCAGAGGAGAATTCGTTGACTGCGGTCAAGTTGGAACCTGAAAACAATGAATTTGAATGGGCGCGAAAATTGTTGGCGCGGGCCAGAGTAATGGTGTAGAGTGTGTAAGCGTGATGATGAATTAGGGATGAATCTCAGAGATGTAGCACTTTATGAGATGCACAATTGATGGTAGAACTAGGATTTACTTGAGCCGAATATAACACACGTCTTTATTCTAAGGCTTCCTCCAGCCAACTCCCCGAGTTACTCTCATCCTCACACACTCCAAGTCTCTCCCAAGTCACTCCAAGTGACTTGTGAGTACTTAACATATTCACACATATACATTTAATGTAAATACCTCTTACAAGTGTCAAGTTGGAGTGGGCGCTGCGCTGATTGAGTTGGAGTCAGCAAAGGAGTTGATTGAAGAGGGACTTAAGGCTTTTCCAGTTTGTGCCAAGTTGTGGATTAAGGCACAAATTTTGAACCAGGTAGGCCGCGCGGATGAGGCGCGAGATGTTTACAAGGCAAGGAGAGCGTAAGTGATTGCAGTCTATTCCGCTGTGGATTCTGCTGGCCAACATTAAGGAGAGGTGGGAGCAGCTTAATAAGGCGCGCTCTGTGCAGGAGACTGCGCGGTTGAGGAGCCAGCAAAAAGAATCAACTTTGGCTGGAATCCATAAGGAAGGAAGCGTGCTCAAAGGAGGTTTAGGAAAGTGCAGAGACGCATATGGCTAAAGGTTATTTAGTTGAATATTTATTACTTTGTTGAACATTAATATTATTTGCGAGTTTTAAGGATTGAATTAATTTATTCAAGTTGTGATGCTCGTTTTTTGTTTGCTTATTTCTAATTTGCAACCCTGCCAGAATGCCAAACGGCAGGGATTTTGTGGGCAGAAGCAATTTTTATAGAAGAGCGAGCTCATAGATAAACAAAGAGTGTGGACGCCTTGAAGAAATGCGAAAATGACCCTCGCGACCTTCCGGCCGTATCAAAATGCCGAGAGTGGTTCAACCGAACGCTGAAAATCGAGCCGGATTTGGGAGTTGCTTCGGAGTATTTCTACAAATTTGAACTGCTGCGCGCTTGAGACTGAGGTGATTTTAATTTCTAAATTTAATTTTTTATTCCAAGCTCAAATTTAAAGGAACTTTTAAGGACGCTTTGATCAACATTGTGTGACGCTGCATCCAAGCTGAACCTCACCACGCGGAGAGTAAATGTTTCTTGCAGGACTTTGCGCTGAGTATTGTGTACAGGAATTTCCTGTCCTTTCCAGTGACATTCTGTTACCATTCGTTCTCTCGTCAAATTGACCCCATAGCTAGTATACATACTGTCGCCTCTTGACAATACAATCACCTTGTTGCTCAGCTTCACGTGTCCGATCAATGGGAAATGAATAGAGTGAGTGATGGAAACGTTTCATTTTATTTTTTCATAGATCCAGTAGATAGTGATAGATATTTAAAATTCGATAAATGTTACATGTTAGATAATTTTTATTAACCACCTAAGAATACTTTAGCAATTATCTTAAGCAAGGACTTCTGCTTGTCATGTTTTTTCTCGTATTACAAACAATTTAATTGTAGACTTGTGCTATCCACAACTTGATCAATGTGTCCCACTATGTAGTACTTCTCATTGAAATTCATCACCATGTCACCTTTCAAAAATGCATATTTTGCGACCCCTGCAAGAATCATCGCAGCTTTGGAGCAGTGTGATTTTAAATGACACTGGGTTTCATAAATCAGTAACCATAGCCTTGGCAGCTCTGTTGCCTAGATCGACAGCGATCTTACTGAATTGCCAGCGACTCCGGACCTCCATGAAACTAAACCGTACCACGCGTGGTACGGTTTAGTACCGGTTTAGCATACCGTGGCCACGGTATGCCTATGCATACATTCAGTCTCAAGCACATTTTAAAGTCACTCCAGATCCATCCCACGACCGGAGAAGATCATTCATATTTTTTATATTCAACGTTTTAGTATTAGAAAGTTTTTAACTCACTCGTATCTCAGAATCATAATCATAATCATTTTATAGCCACAGAGGGCTATAAAAGGATATGGAATGCAACACAAACAAACACTGCATTTCAAAAATCAATTAGAGGATGATCGGTTATTTTGTCTTGTTCTAATTTTGCATCTGGAATTCACCACGTAGACTTTAAAGTAAATTAGAGCTGGTAGATGGCAGTGACGTAAAAACAATAACCGCCCGTCATGTAATGGCTCCTAAAGGATCAGTAAGGCTGCGTAAGGTCTGCAATTTGGCAGGGTACGCCTAATGAAGAAGTCTGTAGCAATGCGGGAATGTGCCTAAAAACCAGAAACAAATAAACAACAAATTTCACAGTGAGCATAACTTTCAGTTTTCTAAGCAAAATCTACTGGATTTTTCAGACAATGAGCTCTGGTGTTCGGGTACGCACTGAGTTGTCATGCCGTTTCACTAATCACACATTTACATTACATATAAAACCAATTAGCTCTCACCTATTTGATTCACAAATTATAGGCATAACACAGTGACATCGCAAGATTTCTGGCTGCTCATAGCGTTGCTTGGCGGTATCCTCTGCTCAAAAAAGTTGCCACAACTTACAAGCTGTAGGACTGTAAGGCATAACCACAAATGCTACTCACGTCGATGCCAAAGCCTGAAACATCACAATTAATCCTTTAAAAGGCGTCAGAATAAAATGGTCTCGTTAAGTGGGATTATGTTAAAGAGCAAAACTCACGTACTTTTATTTTAGAGGCGGTCAATTCTTATTGGTGGTGGTCACAGCTCCAGAATTTTTTAAATTGATCTTGTGACCTTTTTGCATTTTGGAATCCGCACTGAGACGCAGTAATTGGCACTAGCGTGATTATTGTAATGTCGAGCTCTCTTTCTCACACGGAATAAAATTCCGTGTGGGAAAGAGGGCTCAGCTCTTGCTGCAACAAGATGGAGAGAGAGAGTCAGCCTGAACTGGCCTAAGGTTTATACATTACTCTCGGGTTCTCACTTGTGCGTGTGATTTTTTAAGTGGGATTGTAGACGTCTCATGTACTTGCTGTAAGAAATTCCAATGTAATTGGCTCAAGGGTACGGAGAAGTCAAAGGGAAACGGAAAGGGTACAGAAGAAGGGAGAGGTCCAAACATTACAAAGAAGACGCACAGCTTGGCTTGGCTGGAAAATTGGAGTTCACTACTCAATTCAAAGGGACGAGTGAGTGGTCATGGTGGAATCCATGGAACATTTGTTGTTGGGTCTGTATAGGGTCCCAATCGTTCCAGTGTATCCACTGTTAGTGCTTTAAGTGCTCTCTGTGTTCACAGGCTTTTCCCTTTCAGCTCATCATACTCTGCAGCTGCTGCGTTAGCACTGTTGCATTCAGGTGCATAATATGAACAATAATAAGTCATTTACTCACTCCACAGCTCCAGCCATTCAAGGCTGTGTGTCCTCTTCGTAATTACTGCACCCACCCTTTCTCTTCGGTCTTAGCCCATCCGTCTTTACAGAGAGCACATAAACAAAAGCGGGAATCCGGCAGTACTGAGTAGATTCTCATTCAGTGCATGTTGACAATCTGTCTTATAGTTAGATAAGGAGCCAGCTCAGGGCCCCGTATGGAATGAGATTCCTTCGGGAAAGCTGCTCTGAACATTACGATAGTTAAGCTTGTAGTTTCTGCGCGAGCGATGAATATTCTGAATTAGCGGACTTAGTTAAGTTAAGTGGAGGCTGAACTTGTGCCAAATTGAGTCCACTACTGGGACTAATGGGATCATTCTTGAAATAAGTAGGTGAGATCTTAATATTTTTGGGTGAAGTTAAAGCTAATAGAACTGCGTGGACTTTGGGCATGTGGTAGAAAACCAGACCCTTTGAAGACTTAATTTGGAAACCTTCTGTTTGTTTTATATTTGTAACTTGCAATTAATTTAATTTGATGCAAATTTTCAGGTACATTCCCACCGCAACCGTTTGCTGCATTCCACACGTACTTTCCAATGGAGCCCTCAATATCCTTGATGATCAACTAGGAGCCATTAGCTTATGGACTTTACAACAATAATAATAACAACAATGATGAATATAAGAAATTTGCGAGCCCTTGTCCACAAACCTGCTGACTGAGGGGACTGGATTATGTCGATCATATTGGACCTGATTTCACGTCAACGGTGAGTCTTGAGTTGTAATCTTGAAACGCGGCAGTAAAAATATATTGAAGACAATTTACAGTTTTTTTTAGGGATTTTGGTCCAAAAAAGGTGCTGAAAGTGATCCTAGCATTGGACGTGGAAAGCTTGAGGGTAGGCTTGGTCCAGAAGCAAAATTAGTTATCCGTCCTGCTGCCAGATCAACCCAACAGTGGAGTGGATGTTATTTTCAGGAGTGCAATAGACCTCGCGAGGTCGTCGTGACAAGTCAAGCATTTGTGAATTTAGCAGGTGAGAGCTATTTTTTTTATAATTAAATCAATTTTTATTGAAAGCTGGGACAACATCACTGACCACATGTGCTTAGCAGAATGAAAATTTGAGCACTAGGCCTTGAAACGCAGGCATAATGTTGCATAGCAAATAAAAGATGCATGAATGTATTATTGTGATATTTGTTACGCACATTTACTAAATTTGTTTCTGGCTAGGTTCTCATCATACTTGCTGATCCATAAGGAGAAAAGAGCTCATGAACATGGACGGGTCTTCTTCGTGCCATAACTGTTGTCCTCTACCTGTTGCTTTGAAGCCTTCGAAACGAATTCCAGATTCAGACGAGTGACAACATATCAAGACAGTCTCCAAATGGTTCAGGAAATACAGAGATTATATTTCTTACCAAAACCTTTTATACACTTTTGTAGACCAGTGAATGATAACGAAATGAGGTGCCTGTGAGTTAAAAACTTAGGCTAATACTTTACAATAACGAATATAAAAAATATAACTGACCACCTTCGGGTGCGGGGTGGCTGAGTTTGTGACATTGAAGTGCGCTGTGGAGTTCATGCATCGGCATGGAACGTAACTTGATTATCTTAGGACCTTTTATTATTGAGCTTTACAGTGAGTTATTTGATTGAAGTATAAGTTTTGTATTCAGTCTAAGAATTCTTTGCCTCTCAAACAATTAAGAAATTGTCCAATTGCGTCATTGCTCCTACAGTGACTGTTATTTTGCCTTAAATTTTCCAAAGATGTCATACAACCTGACATAAATTCAAGAGAATCCACAAAGTCTAATGCCGGTGAATATTCCAATGGGATCCAGCTTTCACAATGCCGAAAATATTCAAGGCATTCAAGAGCAAGATGACAGTTTCAGCCAGCAACAAGGTTGCGAGCAGGGAAAAGATGGATCTTTCAAAAAAGACTATGAAGATCTTTCCAGTTCCTCGTCGCCCTGTGAGACCTGATAATTTCCTAAAATTATGATTAGTCAGTAGCAAAATAGATGTTCTGCCTTTAAAATCTAAAATGGCATCAAAATAAAGTTAAAAGGGTTTATGGGCACAGGAAAACAAATTCAGTCAGCTTTTAAAGTTAATAGACACAGAGAGAGACGAAAGCAATTAGTTTTTTGAGGAATGGTTAGTGACAGCATGATTAATCTGTTGATATGCTTAATTTTTTCAATTTTTGCCTTAGACTTTGTATTATTATTTATAATATTTTAATATTTAAATGAAACTGTTAGTGCTTAAACCAAATTATCGCTCAATAAAACATCTATCATTACTATTATACTCTAACGTTCTAGTTTCAGTTCCATTAGCCTCAGTCAGTATCTATTTGACTTGTGTCGCACTCAACAGGACCTTAATGATTACACTGCCCCAAATATTGCCGGCAGTACCGCTGGAAATATTGCCAGAAATGTTGCTAAAGGATAGAAATGACAAACAGACTGACTGTACTTCTCTCCACAATGATTTTATAGGAATGGACAACATGGAGGGCGAGGGCAAGCGGAAGTCTTGCTTTGGATGGAATGAGTCACTGATGAAGATTTAATGTACGGAACGGCGGTGGAGGCTGATATTGACATGCAAGTACTAAATGCTGTGAGTCTAGCAAAAGTTTAGAGAATATTTTATAATAAAGTTACAGAAATGCTGCGTGTCTTATTTATGAATAATTTGCAGTAATTATAGACATTGAAAAAGAATATGAAAGGAAGGGCGGTTAAGGCTGTTCAAGGTGGCATGAAATTAGACCGTCGTGCGGCTGATTATTTTTGTAGCTGAGCCATTTGCAATATCTTAATTTGCATACCTTTAATGTGTACTCAGCGGGTGGAACGGCCCAGGGTCTTTCCACTTGGTTATACTCTTCTTATATGAAATTTTGAATGCTACCACTTTTCCATGTGAGCGGCCTAAGCAGTCTTAATATTGCGTTCAAAATCTTTCCAGAGCCCTTCTCATGCTGCTGGAGAGTGACCAAGCTCGAGTCCTCATAGCTTTGTTTTTATGTCCCGTTATGTGGCCATAGATTTCAATGTTTATTTTCGTCATGTCATAATTGTTTGAGGTCACGCTGGTGTTAAACTGGCTGGTTGACTTGTGGAACTCAAGTAGTTTTCATGACTGCTGCTGATTTCAATGTACACAAAAGCTAGTTTAAAATTCTCTAAGTTGCCTAAAAATTCCTGCATCAGGTTCTGACCAAAACAACAATGTTTCAACGCAAAAAACCCTTAAATCCAAATCAAATTAAGGCAGCGAGAATCAAAGTTTTCCTTTTATAAGTTCATGGTTCAACTGGCGTGGCTTGATCTTAACAATACGAGCAAATGAAATTCAAATTGGTAAACATTGAATAATGGCTTGATATTAAGAGGTTTTGGACTAACATGACGCAGATGGGAGCAATCACATTATTCTACAAGTTTAATCAAATCTGAAGAATGTGATTTCAGAAGTTAGACGAGTAAATAACCAAAAGAAGCTTTAAAAGGCAAGTTCAAAAAATAACATTAAAATTTGTTTTGTGCATTTTGTTGTTAGTCCCCCGGATGCCTTCTGTCAACTGATTTCGTGTACCATGTGCCAGTTGATTATTGCATCAAGCAGACTGGAATGAATACAAACGATTATCTCAATCGCTAGCAATTACGTTTTTACCAAATCAAATTTCTGTTAATTACTTTTTATTTCAATTTAAATGTATTTTGTTTCATAAATAACTTGTGAAGAGATTGAAGCAATCGATCAAAGCTTTTTGGTTGAATTAAATTTCTTTATTTATTTTATGGCTCCTATGTCGGTCATGTTAGTTGAAAACCTCTTAAAAGTCGATTCGTTCTTCAGTTATAATTGACTTCAATTCCATTTGAGTAAATTCTTAAAACTAAGCCACGTCAGCTTCACTGTCGACTGGAGCCTCTGATTTAACAGAGTAAATCTTAGGCTTTTAAGAACCTGTTTTCCTTACATTCGGTCATCTGCGAACGGGCAGAATGAAAATGATTTTGAGGGTTTTGATCGCAGTCGTTATTGTCCAGACGACTCCGTGTGCCTCAATCATACTCACTCCTCACGAAGATTCAAGGAGCTTGACAACAACTACAATTGAGCTCTTGTGTTCATTTCAAAACTGCATTGTCTACATTTTCGATTTCGCCTACAAGAGCGACTACGACTCTCTTACATCAACCAAGTACTTACAACTCTATTCGGAACACATGAACTGTGTAGTCTTTGTGGAAACATTTCGCGAGTACCGGAATACTACTTTCAATTATCGCTTTGTCGAACTGGAGCCACATCCATTGTTCACCAAGTACGCTCGAACTCTTGTTAACTTGTACACTCCTGATACAACTTCGACAATTTTGAAAAAGAAAAAACCCAGTTCCGTTAAATCGTTTGAAATTATCATACGGTATTACAATATTGCATTCAACTATATTCTGATCTTCATGAAGAACGAAGAATTCTCGTCCATCGACAACGTCAATATGTTCTGTAGGTTTGCAACGATTTCATCACCAGCGGTCTACATGTTAATATTCGACGAACAAGACGTGAACATTATCGGCCTTGCGCATGCCTTTCAATCAGCACCATTCTTGTTTAAAATTACCAAGTTCCAAGAGGTCCATATTCAACAGCTTCATGAAATCATTCACAAAAACCTGCAAGGTGCAATTTCGCGAGCAATTTTTGGGTCTAAGTCGTGGGAAAAATGCAGATTCGGGGTACCAGTACGGTCTCATCCACATTTCTGTGTTCTAGACATAATTTCTGGAAATCTTAACACTACATTTTTAAATCTGGAGGACCACCCTATAGAACTACTGACTATAAGTCAGATTATCGTAGAAAATAGTCTGTTTCATTTTATTATCGCTTTGATGTCACGGAAAGAAAGATTTACTTTCGACTTTGTCAGCTATGCAGTTCATTATGAAGAGTATAGTTTTATTTGCATTTCGAAAGTCCGCACGATAGGAGTGATGTTGTTTGTTCGAGCTTATGATATGTTTACTTGGCTGGTCGCATTGATATCCTGCCTTTGCTTATCGGCAGTCATCGCCGCGATGGCTACAAAAACAACTTCCTCCTTCTTGACCAGATTGAAGTTGTCTGCGCCAGTTGTCGTCATGTTTCTAATTGAGCGGTTCTACGGGTACGGCCAAGTGATCCGCTCCGCATCCAAGCAGAGTGTCCTGGTGATCACCTTGTGGGCATTTGGAGCAATGTTGCTTGGAATATGCTACAGTGGGAAACTGGTGAGTGAGCTGTCGTCGCCATCTCACCCTGAATGTCCTAATGATATGCAGCAACTGGCAGAAACTGATGAGTATCCAATTTGGAGCAACCTTTGGATAACAACAGCTCATGACACAAAGCCGAGATACCACTTCGAGATAAACGAATATTTGGGGCAGTATAACTACACAAATGGATCCCTTTTATCTGTTTTGCGCCAATTTGGTAAGACACTGGTAGTTTTGGAGGGCGGCGAATTGGATCCTTGCTGCTTCGAAACGCGCTCGGAAATATTTTGTGCATACGTCAGCACAAAACTAATGGTCCGCGCTTATGGAATGTGGAGCATGACGGACACTAGGAAAATACGTGCTTTGGAAGGTGGCAATTTGCCGTTTTTCAATTCATGGATACCGATTTCAGTACAAAGTAATTCTATTGGAACAATTATGCAAAGGCTGTTGAGAAAGCTGGGTGCATGTGGTGTATGGCAGTATTATTTATATGGTTTCGAAGCTTGGCGTGCCAGCTTTGACGTGGCGTCCTTTGAAAGCACAATGTCAGACCAAAAAAAATCGGGAGCACCACTGATTAGAAAATCAAAACTTGCCGCAATCTGGCGCAATTTCAACCCTGACTTGCTAGTGGGTGACGCCACTTGGGGGGGACTGACACTGGAAAACCTAAATCCGGTATTTCAAATTTTTGGTTTCTTCATGTTACCGGCTTTATGTGCCTTCATGAAAGAACGGCATCTTTTGCATACTTTTGTTCGCCTGCTGATGAGAATGGCTAAAAATGTTCCGATCGTCATGAATCAAATTGTTTTTAATTTTGCAATGTTGCTGCGCAATGTCATAGACCGGGCAACGGCCGCTGTTCAGCCAGAGCCAACTTAAAACTACCAAGAAATCTGCTTTTAACTACTTAGTCATTGCAATATCTTGGTGGTAGAATTATTATAACCTCGCCCCATACAGTAAAAAATCGTTCGACTATAATGGCAACAAACGAACACTAAAATCGAAATCGAGCGAAATCCTCAGCCTTCTGGAATTCAAGTTGCTTCTCGAAAGATTTATATTGGCAATTGGCTTGGAAAAACTATTTAAAGTGTCGACAGCGACTCTGGTCAAGAGCTAAACAGCAATTTTTAATTCAACTGGTAAAATTAGGCATCTTGCACTTTTCATTGCGCCTGCTTAATAGCGTTGGTTTCTACACTAACTGTAAGTTTGTAGTTGAATATACTTGAACTGCAGAAAATTTTTAATTGGGTTTGATTTGTTAACTGTAAATAATATACAATAATAAAGCTGCTACTGTTCAAACAAAACTCAAGGATTTCTTAATAACATTCCAGCCTAGAGCGCGCGTACCAGCAGACATTCCCAATAGACAGTTTGCTAAAATCAACCTGTTCCTATGAAACACTTTGAAAATGGTGGTTCAGTTGTTGCTGGCAACACATGATCTAATTTATTAGTCTTAGATTGTATTCATCAACTTTCCACTCGTACTCCTTCTCTCGTCCTCTGCATCTGCAGTATGATACACAAGAAGCTGAGTATACTAAAATAAGCATACAATGTTTTATATGATGGACATGGGCAGTGGACCGACATGACATAACCAATGATGGGAAATGTAAAATGAATTAAAGTGCAGGCGAGGTAAAAGTTAAAGGATAGAAGGGAGGCTACGCTTAACGCCCACACTATTTTTTCCTCCCCAAGGATTGAAATGTGTAATGCGGTTGTGCACAAAATTTAATTCAATGATTCGCATTCGGCCTGCTCATAGCAAAGGAGCGAAAAACAATACAATCATCCGCCTCCGTTCCAGGACGTTTACATATGAAGGGAGGGAAGCGTACGAAAGTAAAAACGTATCAGAATCATATTTACACCCATCAAAGCTCCAGCAATGCCAGGCTATGCATCTTCGTTGTAATGAATGACTTCACCCTTACTGATCAGTTTTACCCTTCCGTCTCCTCTCCAATTCCCCATACACTTGAGCGGAAGGGAAACTGGAAGTTCTTCCAGCACGTACATGAGTTTTCTAAAAATCACTCTCCAAAATGTGTCACACATAAGAAAAAACAGCAGCCCATGTCATATTAAGTAAATAGTTGACATAAAAAATCCTACAATAAAATGAGCATAAATTTCAATTCATTTGCCGAACGAAATCTGCTAGCTTTTCAGGCCATGAACTTTATTTGCGTGCTGGTGTATACCAAGTGGCCATGCAGTCCCATTATTACACTCAGTTACATAACATCCAAAAATATCTAGCTCTCACTTTTTCAATTCACGGAACATTAACTTGTCACCACCACCTCGCATTATATCTCTCTGCTCTGTGCGTTGCTTGGCAGCACCCATGGCTCAAAATCCCGGCTTTGGACGACATTACATGGGGTTGGAGCCTCCAGAACTATTCACATTGATACAACCGTGATAAGTTGAGACTTTAATGTCAAAGTGAAACGTAAACTGTCAGCCGATTGACCTTCTTTTTCCAGTCTCGAGTCAAGAGCTCGCTGCTCAAAAGAATTCAGTGCGCACTTTGATTATATTGAGAGGGCGAGGGGCTTAAAGGACTAATAATGACATGTTTCTCAGCTTACCAAGGCACAAATGCCCCCAATTTTGAAATTTCCGGTTCATTCATACACCTGTCAAAATAATTTCGATTGCAAATCTCCTGAAATTCTTCATGAACAGTTGCTCAGCCTTCAATGGAGGAGTTGAACAAAGAAATTTGATCTGTTTTGGAGGATGCCTTGGCTACACAAAAGCAATGAAATCATAATAGCGCTTTAATAATTCTTTTTATTTCCGCTTGTATTATAATTACAAAATTGAACTTAATTTCTTTTATTGAGACAGCTAGAGTGGACCCAGCGGATCCCGAAATAAAATGTGTGTTTAATCAATACTTCTGCATGATATGCACTCGAAAACGAAGATCTAAAACGCGTGCGTTACTAAGGCAGAAAAACTTTTTAACAATAGTATGAAGTATACACGACAGTATCATCATTGGATACTCATCTAAATGTACTCGTCCTAAATTTACTTGACACTATACAAGCTCGTACCAAAAAAACTTCCCTGTCACACCTTTGTCATCTGGCGCTCGGAAGTTATTCAATTTTTTTATATTCATTATTATCGCTAATTTAATGGCAAGTTTTCACCGAACTTCTATCGTATTATCATTCATGGACCTAGTTTCATAAGCAAGTTCAAGGTCGTCTAACGGGCAATCAAGAACCATTTGTGTATTTCCTAAATCAATTGGAGACTCGTTACCCAGTAATCTGCATCTGGACTTCTTCCTGAAGACTTGCTTGACAACGTTATCAACTCAAAATCCCGAAGAACTGAGCGAAAGTTTGGAGAAGACGGCAGTGAATTCCTGTACAGGAGCCTCAGGAGCTGTACTCGCATCAATATCAAAGCCTAAAAATGAAAAATTAATGTCTTCAAGCAAATCAGACTGATTCTTCGTGTTAATTGGCATTGTGATATCAACAGAAGTTGAAATACCTTCGTTCTAGAGACAGTCGTATTGGTGACAGTAGTTGCAGTTCCAGAATTTTGTAAATTGGTCCCATGCTGTCCGTTACTCCCGCTGGAGTCAAACGAGTCCCCAGCTTGACTATTATTACGATGTCCAGACTCCATCAAAACATCATCCACACGGAGTCAGACTCCGTGTGGAAATCAGGCTGTACTGGACGAAAGTGCTCTCAATACTGCTGGTTTCTTACTCTGTTGTACTTTTATTGAGTGCGGTTAGTAGACAAGTTCATGTATATGCTGTGAGAAATTCCAGTTGGCACTAGGTTCAAGTGTATGGGGTAGACGGACGAGTGGAAGGCTAGGAGGAAGGGTCCATTTATTAAAAATAAGACAGGCAGCTGGAGTGGTAAAGGGTGTTATGACATGTCATTGTTCTCGTTAACTTCCCTGTGTATTTGATGACGTCTGGGGTTGTCTTTAAGTTAAGAAAAAGGGTTAGACTTTCAAGAGCAGGAACGTTTCTGTTAAATCCATTTATTCTTGATGTGACTACCGCTTGTGACAGAAACATAAGAACAGGCTAGTTGTTGTGTGAGGGAGCAGCTGCTGCGAATATCTTGACTTTAGTATAAATTCCACCAATGAGTTTGCAGGAAAAGAAAGAAAGCATTCATAAAAATGTTCTTTGAGATATAAAGCATTGAAACTTAAAATTAAATCTCACAATCCTTCAGGCGGCAGCCCTTTTCAGTGTCCTTGAAGGTTCAGAGACTTTCTACCAGAATATTCCTAGCATGAATAATCCTTGCATTGTTTATTAATTTTGAGGTCACTACTGACACTCCTTGGACCTGGAATGAATGGGTTCTTTCAGTTCTGCGATAGTCTGAGGCTGGGACCCACAAAACCGGTTATAATTGTACAGAGCGGAATATCCTTTGGTCCTCACGCCTCGTAAGAGCTACACCGAAGCTCGTCCCGATCCCGAGTACTCTAAAAATTCTTCGTTTTGCCTAAAATTTGCAAGTTAAATAACTCAGTGCATACAATGAAGAAAACTTTCAAGTGCAACTTGTGTGGCAAAGAAATTAGTTCTTGGTCAAACTTAAATCGTCACATTTTAAGTCAACATGAAGGAATTTATAACAGAGAAAAAAAATTAAAATGCAGCATGTGCGCTTACAGATTTTCCAGACAAAGTGACTTAATAAATCATTCAAGGACACACACAGGCGAACGACCATTCAAGTGTTCAGTTGATGGTTGTGAGAAGGCGTACACACAGCAATCAAACCTGACAGATCACAACAAGTACAAACATAGCGACGAGCGTCCGTTCGCACGTACCTTTCAAGGCTGCGATCATACCGATAAAACCTCAAGGGACTTGAAAAGACACATGAAAGTGCACAGTGACGACAGGCCATTTTTTTGTCCGACTCCTGAGTGCAGTTTTCGTACAAAGAGGCACCACCACCTCTCACGTCATGTTTCAGGGGTTCACACTAAAGCTAAAACATTTAGCTGTCCCAAGTGTTCTTACCAGACGGACCGGAAAGATGCGCTGAAAGCCCACGAGCTATGTCGCCATTCTACACGAAGAGACTTCAAATGCAGTAATCTGCCATGTAAAAAATCTTAAAAGTTTGTAACAGCTCAAAAATCATGTACGCAGCCAGCACGAAGGAAGAAGTATCCAATTGGGCCGTCCATTTCTTCACAAACCTCTGGCAAAGCTCATCCAATGTCCACTTTGTTTGAAATCTTACGCAAATCTGCAGAAT
>JAQIWI010001429.1:0-16515 GCA_034698825.1 Deuterosminthurus bicinctus | reverse complement strand
TTACTTGGGGGGCGTGGGTGCTCACTGGTGGGACCAGGAGGAAATCTCGTGAAGCCGTACTGCACGTTGTCTAAACTAATTTTACCTACTGTGTTTAGTATAAAAGCCGAGAGGCCCCCGATACTCGGGCTTCCCGATATTTTTATTATGTCAAGTCAGTTTAGCTTAGATGAAAATAAAACTCTTTTATGTTCTTTGATGCTAATGCTGTGCCGTGTACCTTAGAATATGACTAGCCCAAACTAAAGCCTAAAATAGCTTGCTCACATTCAGGCAGCACCCTGAATATTAAGGGTCTCATTGAAGCATAATTTATTCCAATAGCTGAAGAACCACTGCGGCCGTAAAGAAAGAGAATGCAGACTTCCCCCTGGCTGTTTGCTCTCACTGATGAATGAGTAGGGAAGTTCACTTGAAGCACTTATCCTTACTTCTTGTCCTATAAAAAGAACCGGCCGGTAAATCCAGTAGCTTCTTCCTACGCCAGTCAGTCGCAAAGTGAAAGGATCCGAGAGCCATACGAAGCTCAAGTCCACAAGAGCCATTACTCTGTACAAACTTACTCATCCAATACACAGGCTTGAATCAAATGACTGAACCATTGAGTTCTGCACCCAGCTTGCTAATTGTAATCATTTGTTTTTTCATGCTCAAATTACTGTGCAAGGTAATTTATAAAGTGCTCATTTAACTCTGCTAGAGGCTAATATTAAGTTATAGTCTGTAGTCTCCCGTCCAGCCAACAATTTGATGAGTCGGCTACAACTATTGGCCGTTTACATTATAGTATACGAGCTGTCTATATGGTCCAATGATGATGACAAGCTCAGCTTAAAAAGTACTTGACAATGAAGTAAATACAACAAGTGAGTCATCATCATCATTATCATATCACGGAGTTCAAAGCTGATAAAAGCAAAGCCCAAAAACATTGCTCATGTCTGTGACTGTAATTGCAGCTCATTTATACTAAAGTGAAGCAAGTATAAGTGTACAATTTGCTCTTCACAGCGTCCAAGTCTCAGGCAAAAACTGATTGAAAATACTTTCCGGATTCAGTTGCAGCTAAAAACTCAAAATTTATTGGCCAAGAAAAAATCTGAAATGAGTGACCTTTGCCCTGTAGCAGTTTCTCAAGATTCCATTGAGGATGAATATCAAGTAAAGTCTTGTGAATTCTTTGTCAATCCAGTTACTGTGCAATTTTACTCATTAACAATCGTTTCGTACAAAATTAAAGATGCTGTTTTATTCTAGCCGGAAACCGTCGGTGAGTCGAATCTTTTGCTCTTGCAGCAAAAGAAATACTGCAACGTGACATTCACATTCCCAAATCTACCGAAAAGAGTTGAAGCACACAAGTTTTGCTTGAAGGCACGTTCTCCAGTCTTTGCAAAAATATTTCAAATGCGCAAATCTGGAAATGTTAAAGGCAAAGACATTGAAATCACCGAGTCCACTCCGGAGACATTTCGCCGATTTCTTGAGGTAATATTGTAGCAATTATACAGCTTTGCTTATTAATTACTCTGGTATTATTTTATTTGTTATTAAAAATTGTACTTTGTTCACAGTTTATTTACGCGGATAAATTCAACGCCGACATTGCTGGAGCTCTTGAGTTGCTCCAATTGTCTCAAAAGTACAAGGTCCGTCCATTGGCAAATAAATGTGAAGAGCTTCTAGAAACCCAAATCCAAGTAGAGGACTCTGTCAAGGTCTTTGAAGCTGCTCGTCGCTATGGCCGTCAAGACTTGATGGGTCGAGCAGGTCAAATTATGGTCGAGTAAGTTATGAATTACACAACTCCACAGGCCGCGGGCCTGGCCAATAGAGACCCACATGCGTTGGCTATAAAAATTGTGGAATTTCTAGGTCATTATTGAACTTGATAGAAACTGGCGCACTGGCCAATGCCGAAGAAGAAACGCTTGTATATTTACTCGAACGGGATGACTTGAACGTAGAGGAGGTCAAACTGTTCCAACTCATTCTAAAGTAAGCTTGAATTCTCATTTACTTGGCGTATATTCCTTGATTCTTCCTCCCGCCCCCCCCCCCCCATGAACGAAATGACATGCTGATTTAATCAGAATTTTGGGACTCGACTTACGCAAATTTTGGGACTTGTTTGGAATCGCTCGATGGCACAATTATGATACTGTGAATTTTAATATCTAATCAAGCTAAAATCAAGCCATGATAAATAAGATTTGAAATCTAATGGGTGCTCTAAAAATGTTTCGTTTAAGCTGGGGAAAAATCCAAGTTGGCGAAATTGGGGACCAGCAGAGTTTGAAGGAAAAACTACAGAATGTTATCTCAAAGATCCGATACACAAACATGACACTGTTTGAGTTCACCAAGCTGGTTGTACCTACCGGATTACTTTCTGCAGAAGAGTCTCTTTCGGTTTACTCGTATTTTGGCAGTGATGAGGCCACCAGGTCATTTGACTTACTAATTACTGCTGGTACTTTCTTCTGCTACGTTGCCGTAGCTATTATAATGGCTGCATTCATTCAATGTGCATGCTTGTGGTTTGCAGGGCTTCCTTGAAAATCATTTTCAACACAACTGGACGAATAGTACGGAAGGAAGAAAAGTTTGTAGATTTCTTCGCTGAGAAGAAATTTCATTTTGATTGGACTCCTGCCTTTGACAAACAAAGATTATTGTAAGATCAAGTTTTAGTTTTCAAATTTCATTTCTAAAGACATAAAGCAGATAAAAAATGGGAATCATTCAGCTTCAAGGTGGAGCGAAAAGCGGAGGCGCAGGTCGTCACTAAAGAGTGGTCAGATTCCCTCCAGAAGACTGCAATAATTTAAAGGATCAAATTGCAATGGCCAAGAAATATTCGTAGAGACGGACTACACGGAATCCAAAATTTCAGTATCTTCATAAACCAGAGCTTCGGCGGCAGTCAATCAAAAATTGAGATTCAAATGCTTACGAAGGAATCTGGTATTTTGGACGAAATTGATGTGAAGCCACCTGTGGAGCTCATACCGGGCCGCAATTATAATGTATTAGTCTGGGTATGTTGTACATACATATGTTTGTGAATCGACTGACTGTCTTCAAGCCAGTATTATAAATGATTCCTTAAATGTTGCAATCATTTTAGAACACTTCACCTTTACTGAAGAATGACAACATTTTACTGAACGACCCTCAAGTATACTATGGGGAAGTCCTTTCAACCTTGGACTGTACAGCAAGTCGTGATTTATTACTTGAAAATTGTTGTCTGGATTTAAAGGAATTTCAAATGGAAACAAAATACTTTTCACCCAATAAGTTCAAAAATTCGCCTTTTACTTTAGTTCTCATCAAAGGGATAACAATTGAACTAGTGTAGCCTATGTAGGCCCCTCCTTGCTGTAATATGTGTTTGCATAGCTTTACATAATTGTATTGCAAAACAAGTAACCTACTGGCACTAGCCAATCTAATTGATTTCCCAGTGGACTGTCCTAAACTGTCTACATGATCCCAGTTCCACTAAAGCGGCCAAGTAATCTTAAAATTACGTTAAAATGTATACATTAATTAAATTAAAAAAATTTCACACAATTCTATTGAGAGCCTTTTTTCACCATCAGTCCTATTAGATAACTTTTTGGATAATTAATTAAATTAACTGATATCAGTTCGATTGCTAAATATACCGTTTGATTACAATTTCCAGCCATCCCTCAATTTACAATCTAAAAAAGAATTACGGATTTAATTCTAAACTGAAAAGGTAAAGGTTGTAAATTGAGAACCTTTCCAGAACCTCATCGAAGTATAAGCAAGGGCTGTTGTGGACAAAGCCCTGTGGCCCTACCGTAAGAGAATGCAGACTTTATTGCTCCAAACTACTGATTTTTTGACCCTTCCTTTCGGAGCTTATTGAACATTCGAGTTCTATTGAAATGCTAATCCTTGCCCTTTGTCGTATAAATAGAATTGGCCGGTAAAGTTAGCAGCTCCTTGATGAGTAAGTCAGTTGAGAAGTGAAAGGGCCTGAGAACACTCAATTCAAGAACTTCTTGTCATCACTGCACTGTTGACTCACTCAGTACGCAAACGCCCAAATGTGAGCAAACAAAGCCGAGTTCAAGTCGACACTATTAATTAACTTTAGGAATTAATATTTGGTGTCTCTTTTGGAAGAATAAGCTTGCGTATAGTTTCAAATTCCATTCAATTATACATTTTAATGAACCGACCTGTAAATCTTGAACCCGCCAACAAATTTTTGGTGGACCGTCGGCAAGTGTATTGTGAGTACCAGTGATACATATTTGTTTCTTGCATAAGAATGGTTAGCTGCCCATTGTGTACAAAAACGTTTAAAACCACAGCAGCTTTCGATTTGCACGTATCTCGCCACACGAAGGAAAAACCTTACAAGTGTCCTATTTGCCCAGCAGCTTTCGGAACCCCATATTATCTCCAAAGACACATAAGGGCTGTTCACGATGGCATTAAACCAACTAAAAGCGAAACATCGCATTGTTTATTGTGCAGCTACAAATGCTACAAGAAAGCCGAGTTACGAATTCACATGCGAATCCATTTTGCTGATCGACCATTCTCTTGCACTTTATCCGGCTGTGGATTTAAAACGAAACACAAGAGCTATTTACGACAGCATGTCCGTGCAGTTCATAACAATAAACGTTCTTACGAATGTCCATCCGAAGGATGCAACTACAAGGCCAAAATCAGACAGAACCTCTACAGACACCTCAGAACTCACAGCAATGAAAAACCTTTTGCTTGCCCATTCCCAGGGTGCAATTATGCCTGCAAGTTTAACTGCGATTTAACAAGTCACATCTCCAGAGTTCATACTGACGAAAGACCGTTTAAATGTTCAACTTGTGACTACCGTGCAAAAAACAAGCATCATTTACTGCGGCATCAACTAAAGCATGAAAAAGTCAAACGCTTTCAATGTGAAGCTCCATACTGCGGCTTTGCCAGCCATCATAACTACAAGCTAAAGCAACACTTCAATCGCAAACACGGAACGAAGGACGTCTTGTGCACTGCAACCGGATGCAATTTCAGATGTGGAACAACGTCTCTACTCAAAGAACATCTAAATCGGCATGAGAACCCAATGCTCAAGTGCCCTTATGACTCCTGTGATTTCAGGACCGGGCTTAAGAGATCGTTGCGTTCGCACATTTATCTTCAACATGAAGAATTTGTATTCGAGGGAAACGAAAGAAAAAAGCGAAAACATATCTGCATGTTTTGCTTGTCTAGCTTTATTACATTATATGATCTAAGAGCTCACCTAAAGACACACACTGAGGAAAAGCCTTACAAGTGCTCATATTGTAACTATGCCAGTGCATTTAGGGTGAGTTTGAGAAAGCATGCCCAAAGAATGCACCATATTATTGTGATTCCAAGCTACAAAAAAGTCGATGAAGTGATAAAATGTCGTACATGTAATATGAGTTTCTGGGACCACAGCGAGTTGATTCTTCATTCTATGAGCCATTTACAGCCAGTTGTTGTCTTAGAGCAACTTGAGTTGCGAATCATGCAAAAGTGAGCAATTAATGATTTGTACTAAAATTTAAATAATTGAATTACGAAATACCATTTTTTGATTATATTGTACATGATTAATGATGATTATAGCAACATGTGTACTCGGATGTGAAATACTTTCTAATGCACTTGCTTATTTAACCATTTGCATTATTTGTATGAATAAAATGAGATTTAAAATTTAATTGAATTCGTGTGGAACACATGAAACTGCATCTACTGAAATCGTGTATATGTCTGGAATCACGTGGAGCAAATTGTCAATTGTTTAGTTTAGATAGTTCAGACGTAAATCACACTGGCCTATGAGCGGCAGACAGTGCAGTGCAGCGCCGGTAGATTCACGGATAATTGTGCCGTGTACTTAAGAATACGACCACCCTAAACTAAAGCTTGGAGTGATTTCCTCACAATTGGACAGCACCTGGAACATGAAGGGCTTAAGGACGAAGTTCAAGATTGAAGACTTCAAGTCACGCCACATATTAATATTATGACAATTAATATATGCATACTAATGACATGACAATATTAGGGGGCAGGACATGCCACATTCCATTGCTGAGGAAGCTCTGCGACCGTGCCGTAAAAGAACGCAGAATGCCCGCAGGTTGCTTACCCTCGCTGTTGAATGAACAGAGGAGTTCAACTGAAACACTAATCCTTACATTTTGTCCTATTAAAAGAACTGGCCGGTAAATCCATTAGCTCCTCAAGACGCCAGTCAGTTGCAAAGTGAAAGGGTCTAACAGCACTCAACTCTTTTACTCCTTGTCATTATTGTTTCCTCGGTATTAAACTTTGACGTAAACAGTTGAAACCCGAACGTCCAAATATAAGCAATTAGCTTGTGTGCTCAAGTAATGTAACAGTGATGATGACTCAAATCTTTTAAAACATATTGTAGTCTTTTCAAAATTAAATTGCATGTTTGTAAGTTGAAATTCCATTTTAATAGATGGCTTTATTGAACCGACAAGTAAATCTCAAATTTCTTTAACAAGTTTTTAGTGTGGACGGCGAGAGCGTGTATAAGTGAATTGTGATTACGACTGCGAAAATTTATCAGTAAAATGATTAGCTGCCCTTTGTGCACAAAAGCTTGCAAAAGTGAATCTGCCTTAACTTATTACATGGTGACCCACACAAAGGAGAAGCCCCACAAGTGCGACATTTGCTGACTGAAGTGTCTTAGAGCAACTGAAGTTGCAATTAATGTAAAATTGAGTTGTCTAAATATTTGGCATTAAAAATATTCACATGAGAAACTCAACATTTTGTTTTTTAATGTATTTGTAAGTACCGTAATTCCTGTATTATAGGCCCCGGCGTTTATTGTTTCAAATCAATTTTAACCCCGGCGTTTATTGAAGGCCCGGCTTTTAATACAGGCCCGGCGTTTATTCTTAGAACATGAAAATTCAATGCAACTTCCTTTCAAACATGACCGATTGATGTAATTCTATCGAGAATACTACGTGTGAATATAGGAACCATACAAAATCGTGAGGAACTCTTGGTTTCACAGAAGACCCTACCACGAAAAATACATAATTTTTGGAAAAAAATGTTAAATGTAACCAAGGCACTTTAAGTTCATATTAGCGCTCACGCGTAGCTCTTTCTGGGCTTTTCAAAGTCTGAATTTCCTAACGTCAGTTTTAAGACGCTTAGCAGTTTAATTGCTGTTCTTAATCGAAAAGGAGTAATTCCGTCGTGACATGACCCGACAAGAAAACACTATTTTGAATGCCTACCAGCTTTCCTTTTAATTGTAAATTTAAATGTAAACATTTTTGGAAGCCACGCTAAAGAGAAAATAGATAAAATTGTTGCCTATTTCTACATTTTAAAGTCGTTTATGACCACACAGTGCTGCCAAAATGTGGAAAATCCTGTAGTAAATTTGGACTTCAATAAACGCCCCGGCCATTATTGGAGGCCCGGCGTTTATTAATTCAAACTATGGTGGACCCCGGCCTATATTGGAGGCCCGGCTTCTATTACAGGCCCGGCCTATAATACAGGAATTACGGTAACAAATAACTAATAAACTTGCAGACGGAGTCGAGTGGTCAATGTTTGCACTGTGACTCCTCGACTCCGTCGTACTTACAAAGTTACATTCCTTATTATTAAGAACCCATGATTGGGTCCAGTGCAGTTCAAATGAAATTGAAAGACCGAAAGACAAATGACAATGAGTATCTGAGGATGCACGTCTCGAAAATTACTTTCTACTGAAGTACTGTTATCCTTGATTGTCGATTGCACAACTGAATATACCGTCAAATCTTGAAAATATTCAACTTGGCAATCAACCGCAAAGTGCCACGACGTAATACATTCCTTATTTCTAAACCGTCTTTGTAGTCCAACACAGCATGTTGCTTGAAATATTTGTCGATCTTCGAACACTTATAGTTTGAAGAACAAAAACTGGTCCAAGAAGATATTGACAGTTACAAGGTCTCAATAGCCGTCTACTAAAGCACTGGTCCCAGGTCGGTTTTGAACATTCAGTTCATGTGAAAAGTTAGATGCATTTGGATTGTTCTTGTCGTTGTAAGTTTCTAATGTGATTTTATTTTCAGCTCACCAACCTGCACAATTAGTTGTGGAAGAAGTGCTCGTAAATGAACTCTGAATCTGAGTGACATTTGCCTTGTAGCAAAATGATAAGCTGCGTCCTTTGTGCAAAAAAGTCTTCAAAAGAACACGCAACTTACAAGATCATATGGTAACCCACACCGAAGAGAAGGCCTCACAAGTGTCACATTTGCTCAGTAGCTTTCGGAACCATATCTGATCGGAGTAAACATATTAAAACTGTTCACGAGGGCATTAAACCAATTCAAAACAAGAACTCCCAGTGCCCATTTTGCAGCTACCGATGCTGTAGCAAATACAAGCTTCGAATGGACTTGCGAACTCATTCTGCTGAGCAGCCATTATTCTCTTGCAGCAAACCAGTCTGTGGATTCAAGACAAAACTGGAGAAGTATTTAAAAAACCATGTCCGTGTAGTGCACACCAATGAACGTCCATACAAATGCACATCGGACGGATGATGCAACTACAAGGCCAAATGCAGCACGAGTTTTAGAAGCCATCTCAAAACTAACTGCAATGAAAAGCCCTTCGCGTGCCAGTTCCCCGGATGCAGTGACATCTGCAAGTTCAAGATGAAACTAACAATACACACCTCCACAGTTCCATAGTGACGAAAAGCCTTTCAAGTGCTCAACTTGTGCCTTCCGTACAACATGCAAGTCGTACTTGAGAAGGCATGTACAATCGCATGACGAAGTCACACGGTTTCAATGTCAAGCTCCAAGTTGTGTCTATACTAATCACCGGGAAGACAAACTCAAGCTACACTTCATTCAAAAACACGGAAAGAAGGACGTCTTGTGCATAGTACGAGGATGCTATTTCAGATGTGGAGCCATGGCTATACTCAAACAACATCTGAAGTACTACCACGAGATATTGAAGTGCCCTCCTGATTCATGTACTTTTAGAACAAGGCGCAAAAGAACGTCTCTCTTCGTCATGAGGGCTCAACGTCTGGTTCGGTGGAGAAACTAGAATGCTAATATCCAAGCTGCGGTTATGCGACTAAGTCTCCACGCAGCTATTAGCGTCATAGAACTGCTCACAACGAAAAAGAAAATCGAAAACACGTTTGCATGTTTTGTTTTTGTAGGTTTACCCAATTTTATTTGTTGCAAAATCACCTTAAGAGACACACTGGGGAAAAGCCTCACAGGTGTTGTTATTGTAACTATGCCAGTGCCTTCAGCGGAGAATTGAAATGGCATGCTAAGAGATTTAATCATATTTATGTAGTTCCTCGCGGTAAACAAGATCAAATGAGAAAATGTTTTACTTGTAGTATGATTTTTTGGAGTTACAGTGAGTTGGTACTTCATTCCATCAGTTATTTGCAGCCCGTTGTTGTCTTGGAGAAATTAAAGTTGGAAATCGTGTAAAGCCGAGCCATTACTCAAAGTTGTCGTAAGAAATTTAAATATTAATTTCATGGTTTCCAGTTATGTATTTCTTGAACAACTTACAAAATCCTATTGTTGTATTGAAGAAAATGAATTTGCAGGTCATGTATAATTGTGCTCAAAACTAATGACTGTTTGTTTCGTTCCATGTATACTGGCTGGTAATTAAAATTGAATGTTTTTTGGAACCTTTGTTGCTTTCTTTGGTTGGTATTTGTATTTATTTGTTTCTTTGTACCGACTTCCCTGCTTGGACTTTCACCACATCGGCGTCAGTAATCCACAGCTGTTTATTTCACAAGAGAGGGGCTCAAAACATCCTTGACAACTTTGCATTAAGAATTAGTGTCATGCTGGACATTTCTGCTGGAAAAATTTGCCGAAGAACTGGAGTTATGCTAGACATTTTTGCTGGAGAACTGCAGTCATGCGGGACAAAAGTGCTGGAGAGCTTCAGTTATCATGACTCCTAAAAAAGCCATGGCCGCTGCCTCAAAAGATTATCATGTGCCAGTGGCCCATGAGCAAAGCTTCGGCCGATGGGATGTTGCCATGGCAACCGGGAGAATGTTTATTTGGCTTGCTGACAAAAATAAATAATATGCTGAAAATGTTTTGGTCGATGGCCCAAAGCTTCGGCCGACAAATTTACGTCCATGTGGTTTATTTATCCTCTTTGTCCTGCACGACTTTTCGTTTTTTGAGCTTAGTTGCCTTGTGTTCTTCGGATGTAATTAGTTATTTCACAGTACCTGTAAAAAAAATACGACGCCATGACGGTAAGCAAAATAATTTCTTGGCATACTGTCTGTGTTGCTATTCAAATTTTGCAGCTGCATTCAGAAAAGATGCAATATTAGTTTCTTATGCAAGATTTTGCTTCTTTTAGACTACAGAAAAACGAACAGAAAATGACTCATTTCCCGTATTCGTAAAATGTGAGCTTGCGGACGATTTACAGCAACACAGCAGGAATGAAAATTATGAACTGGCAATGCGGATGGAGCGCATGGAAGTTCAAATGAGTCGTTTTCACAACGAGCTGTCCGTCCGAATGGACAGAACAGATCAAGTATTGTGAGAACATACTGCATGGCACAACCACCAGGCGGGTGTCAACGACTGGCTCTCCAACCAAGTCAAGGAACTCACGGAAAAACGCTTGAGGCAGCAGGCTTCCTTTAGAGAGCAGATGAAGGAGTCGGATAATATGGCTGCAGGGACCAGTTCGGTTGAGTAAGTATGAGGTGTGTCTTTTTGGATAAATAATGACGTGTGAATGCAGGCAGAGTCAACAACAGCCCCAGGAGAAATGCTTTCGCACAGCGATTGGTCCAGGAAGTCGCAGAAATGCACCGACTGATGGAAGTGTTCAAAGTGAGTATTTCTGCAATAGTAGATCTAAAAATAGACGTTTTTGCTAAAATATTTACAATTGTTTTGATTTGTGCAGGCGAAAAACTCCCTTGCCCCATTTGTGGGAGGCTCCTTGGCGCTAAGTACTTGTGCACAGGCAAGCACCAGAAGACGAAGCAGTGCACTGCAAAAAGGCAAAAAGGCCGATGTAGCTGCAGTTTTGCGTGAAAAAGAACCTGAATGCCCTTACGTCATTTCTGATGTACGGACTATGGACGGAGATTTATTGTTTTGCAGTGAGGAAGAAGGGAAGATCCCTGGTGATCTGCAGGTTCAAATTGAATAGAATTCCAAGAATGCACCACAAACCTTTAGGCGAATCCCCTTCCCTAAGCTGTAGCTTCCTCGCATGATTACTGTTTTGTTTTTAAATAGCTGAGCTGAGCAGTAGCGCTTTTAAGTAGTAGCGTAGAGCAGTAGCGTTTATTTTCCCCTATAATGTTTGTACAGTTTGAAGAAGGTCCTTTAGTTCATCAATTATCGATTCAATTGGAAATTTATGCTTTAATTAAACTAAACTTTAATCACCAAAACCAAATAGTTGTAAGTTTGCAAAGTCTCACGTCTCATTTTTCCAGTAATAGTTTGATAATAAAGGTAATTGATTTGAGTTCTACGTATTTATCGAAATAGCGGATCCGTAGCTCCTTTCGAGGGAAATGTACCACAGAGGCCTGGGACATCTTCAGCAGCTGCTAAATTGCTAACTGAAAGAGCATTGAGCTTGTTAATGAATCGGTCCTTCCAGTTGACGGGCCTTTGGAAACCTCAAGCCTTGCTTTATAGATAGTCAATGTGGCCTCTTGCTAGGCTAGGCGACACCCATTCCAAAGAAGGCCTCTGAGTTGGAATCCTATTGGCACTTATTAACCTAAATTGATTTGAAATTACGTTATGGTTAATGCTTTCAGCTGGTGTCTAATGCTAGCAAGTGTGCAGCTTATCACGTTTTTTCAGGTACCTTGACGCAATGCAACATGTGCGGGAGTAACACTGCAGAAACAACTGCGGGAATCAATTCTAGCCTAACACCATCGCAGGGAGCTGGAGCAATTGTGTCAGCGCCAATCTGGGCCGGCCAACAGCAATGTATCGAATAAGCAAGTATGGGCGTAGTACGCAGCGTTTAACAATCTCTGGGACGACGGTTGGCCCTGTATTGATTTGAGTGCTCCGACTTACAAATCCAAAAATCTTCTTTTACACAGCTGATCTGGCAACCAACCACTCAGTTTGGCTGTGCGTACCGCAACACAACATCCAACACGCTTGCTAAGGCGGGCGGTATTGACGTACATTAACTGTCTTGCTGGTGGCCAGTTGGAAATACAATTGGAAATGTTCATGAAAACGTGTAAAAAGACGTTCGATAATAGAAGCTTGGCAAACTAACGGTCATCAACATTGACGTTGGACGACTTAATTTAGTAAAGAAACTAGGACTCCACGATCTCAGTTATAATAGCTGTTTCATTTACACTTCAAACAACCTGGAAAAACGATTGGTTTTATGTGGAAGAAACCATGCATTTGGATCGGCTTTTGTGAGGGCATTATCCTTTAACTGTTCTACACTTGAGTCCTGTACTGACAAGATAAGAAATACAACGACAGAAATGACGAAGATTGTTCGTTCATCTTGGATGTTTTTTCCTGTTTCTAGTGTCTTTAAAATAGGGCATCCTTTTGACAGGAAAGTAAGAGCTGACCTAAACGATGCGATGCATGGGTTCATTCTTGGACTAAAAAGTAAGCAATTAGTTCAAGGATGAGCACCAGCTTTCTATGAAACTATTGGAGGTTCTTTCATCCCGCCAGTAGAAATAATTCCCACGGGAAGAACCGCTGGGGTGAAGTTCGTAATAACGGTTGGAGTTTTCACTCCCAAATCATCCTGTTGTGTGTACTTCTCGTCATTCTTTCCATTGATGTGGATTTCTGTATGTTCATCCGCAGCAGTCACTGTGGCAATGCTTTTCGGTGTCTTTCGATTGCAAGGGCAGAGATTGTAAACTGGACGTTTGCAGAAGCAATTGGTCAATATAAACATTTAGACTCCCTTTGACAGGGCAACCCAAATTCTGATTTTTAAGAGGGTAAATTTTGCTTTTTGACAATTTTTATTGTGTTGTTTGATTTTAGCCGATTTGGATACATAAGTTGAAAAATTCTTATTTTGTGTGTATTCCGGTAACATTTCAACATTTGGAGTCGAGTCAACCCTCATTTTAAAGCAAACAAAATTGAATTTTCTATGACAAAATTTGTTTTTTCGCAAAAATTCTCGGTGGTTACGCTCAAAAGTTGAAAATATAAGCGAGAAAACTCCATAAAACAGCGCTAAAGAAGCAAATTTTTTTTTCTTATCGAACCTTAATGACCAGAGATCTTCCCATTTTAAGGGTCAAAGCAGCAATTAAAGTCAGATATTTTGAAAATTTGGGCCAATTCTGAGCATTATGGTTTTTTGCGCAATTCTGCTTTTATTCGTCGAAAAAAGTGAATTTGAGTTTTCAATTGTAGAGAAAACGAATTCACCCAGACATTCAGAGTGGCAAATGCATAATGCTTAAATCTGCTCATTCTAATCCTAATGTTTCACGCATGAGCTATCCATAGAATGACGACATGAATCGAACCTCAATTTGCTCACCCTATCTGTTTGGATTGTCATCATTTTGTAAGTACATGTAAAACTCTGAAATCAGGCGAGTCAATTCTATCTGTTTTTTTCTAGTTTACACAAGGCCTTATGCGAAATTATGTTCATGTGATCGATTTTTTTAAGTTTTGCTACAAGTCACAATTAGGAACTCTTCATTCACAAAAGGCAGCATGGAAGAAAGGAGTAGCAGAATTTAAAAGTCGCGAGTGATTTTTTCCTAGCTCCTGAGACACTTGCAACGTGTGAAATCATGCTAAATCGTGCGGTAACAAACAAATTCAAAGGTGACACATGGAAATGTCACTTTTTGTGTTGTTTCAGAATTCATTCCAAATGTTTGTTCTTCATTTCCTTTTGTATAAATCCATCCCTACCATTCTTTTGTGGAAAAGTCAACTAAAAACTGCGTGAGCATAATAATGATGCAAATATATCTCTGGAGTTTTCTACAAACACAAACACAAGTGACTTATTCATGTTTGAAAGTGACATTTTATATGGCTACGTTCGCCATGAGCCAGTTGCGAACGGCCTTGGTACAAATTCGTCTCTCTTTCTAAGCTAAGTCGGGCCTCCGTCTGGCGAAAAATTATGTATTGTAAAGAAATTCGCTTTCGTTTCGCTCTGCGTATTGTCGCAGCTCCTATGTATCCTCATCATCTACAGATAATGATTGACCTGGCCACGTTTAAGTAAATATAACGTGGAGTGGAACTCCTAATTAAATGATTGCCTTTTGTATTCTATCGGCCGGTCCCTTCGCCTGGGACATGTATAGCATCTATTACGGGTACTATCTATGGACATTGTGCATAATACCACTGGTCCGTATAAAAAAGGCCAGCTTAATCTGTTTACTATTATTGACATCACACGCCCATTTCTGTTAACTTATTAAGAGAAATTAGTACAGGTTGAGGCGTAATTCCTGTCTCATTGAATCAGCCATTTATCAAGTTAGTTGCAACTTGCTTATTCTGTGTTAGCCAACTTTTATATGTTATCAATTAGCATATCCAACCATATTCAAAATACACATTTCATACTTATAGCCTAATCGTCATAGAAAGAAACCGTAGAGGCATTACCTACCAGGCAAACAAACAAAATAATCAGCGATATGAAGCAGTTTTGAGTTCGAATTAGCATTTATACACAATAAAAAAATCCCGACAACTTTTCCTTTGGCGAACCAATTTACAGTTTCAGTTGGTATTCATAAAAATTCGCTCTAAAACTACGACGGGCTGTAAATGTTTCATGGAATGCAGCACAAACTCATACTGGCTCATGCAAATTTTCTTGCATAATCTACATTGTTGCACCTGCATAGTGTTAACTTTACGAGTAACCACATGAATCCCGTGATATTTTCTGACATGATGTCTTAGTTCACCTGGATAAGCGGTCGTATAGGCACAATGCACACAGCTAAGAGCTTTTTCTCGGGTGTGACTCCGAATGTGTTTATCAAGGACGCTATACGCTGAGAATCTCATCGGGCACAAATTGCAAGCATATTTGCCTTTTCCTTTGTCATGAGTCTGTAAATGATTCTCGTACAGGTGGACAAACTCAGTTTGATAGGCACAATGAGCAAAGGGGCAGACGAGGTAGGTCTGCTCGGGCACAAGTGAAGGTGGTCTTGGCAGCACTTGCGTGTGTGACAGGTTGTCTTCATGTCGACGGGAGAAATGTTTGCGTAGATTCGTTGGCTTCTTCGTGCTGAAGCTACAGGAATCATGAGGGCACTTCAAAATAGGGAGAAAATGAATTTTGGCGTGAATTTTGAGCAGGGTGATGCTTCCACATCGAAAGTCACATCCTAAGGCGGTACAGAAGATATTCTTTTTTCGATGCATCGAGTCAAAATGCTTCTGTATACCGGACTTGTGATTGCTCGCATGGTTGCACTTTGGAAACTTACAATGAAAGCGCTTGATGTTTTTGTGGTTATCTTCATGCAGACGTAATGCTAATTTATGTTTGGTTTGAAATTTACAACTCGAGCACTTGAATGGTTTTTCATGATTGTGAGTTACGTTGATGTGATATTTAAAAGACTCCTTCGTCTTGTAAGTTTTATTGCATCCAGGCATCGTACACGGGAAAGACTTTTCCTCGCTGTGACTTTTCAAATGGACTGTAAGATCACTCGAATACTTGGATTGGTAGCTGCATCCCTCTGATGGGCATTGAAATGAACTTGCGTTACCGTGTTTCACGCGTTCGTGTGTTCTTAAATTTGCAACGTATTTAGCGTCAAAGCTGCAGCCAGGCTCGCTGCAAGTAAATGGACGTTCTGCTGAGTGCTTTCGCGAGTGAACTTTCATCTTTGCTTGTGAACAGCATTCGTAATCACATGATGAACACTGAACCATTGTTTTGAAAATTCTTTTGATGCCACCATGCACAGCTCGTATGTGCTCTTGTAAATTCGTTAAAAGTCCGAAAGCAGCTAAACAGGTGGGACATTTGTGAGGCTTCTCTTTGGTGTGGCTCACCGTGTGAATATTTAGTTGCGTTTGATCCGGAAACACTTTTACACAGAAGGGACAGTTGAAAACTTTACTGGGGGGCATTTTGAGTTTTAAAGTTACAAGGAACAATTTTGATTTTATTAGCAGCACCTACTTAATTAACCTTATAAGCTACAAAATTATTCTTCATAACAGTAATTCAATTGAATTTGTGGATGGAAACCAAGAGTTTGTCCCTAATGTTTTCTGGAGCGTACTGAATGTTCACAACTTACTCAAGTGATGCGTAGGTTGGTATCCTACATCTGGAGTGTCAATTTATTTTAAAACAAGGAGTGTCTATAGGCCAAAGGTTGCCTTGCTGTGGGTATTTTTA
>JAQIWI010001428.1:0-16516 GCA_034698825.1 Deuterosminthurus bicinctus | reverse complement strand
AGTATCAACTTGTAACTGAAAATATTAGCCTTTCTCAACTAGATGTGCCAATCTAGTTGAGTTGATCACAAGACGTCGTTCTAATTAATGATGGGCGGATTGGATGAGTTCATAATGTTGATGATCATTCCAGCCAGACTGAAAGAGATACATGAAGCGGGGAGCGGAGCCATGTGAAAATTCCCATTAACTCTTTTCGCCTTATCAAATGAGTGCAATTATCTAATGAGCAAGGAAGGAAGCTTTTGAAACTGGTTATAATAAGTTCCAAATATAGAGAAAAATCTAATTTGTTTATCTGTCACTTATCTGTCAAGTACTGATGACATCCCTAATTGCACATTTCGTCTACAAAAATTTCCCACTGCTATTTTTCCAAGTTGAATCACAGACAAACAAACAGAAGCCAAAAGACAAGTTAAAGTTGAATGAGAAACTTGAATTTTTATTTTATTCGCGACCTCTTAACTCATCACTTCTTTAAATTTATTTTTCATCATTTATATTTACTATAACAAACATTGTGAAGGAGATCGTTGAATTCTTTACATGATATATACTAACGGAAAATCCTCATATTTATTGTATAGTATATATAATAATACAGTATAGAAATTAGTACAGTCTGGCTACAATTTAAAGTCTCTCTCTATATTTATATATATATACATAACTAATTTATTATTATTTTATATAGATATATATATGTATATATATGTATTGTATTACATATTAAATCTGATCTGGCCTACTTAAAATTGATCCTTATATCCGAATCAACTGTAATAATTACGAGAATAGCACTGATATTTTTCCACCTTTATTGTTCCTTTGCAACGTGCATCAAGGTCACCTCAACATTCTGTCATTACCGTGTCTCATCATATATATCTTAGACCTAAATTCATTATCCCTACAGCAGTATTAACATATGATTTTATTTAACTACAATAATGTATAGATTAACGTGGCTTAATAATAATAATAATAACCAACCGGTCACAGTTTTATCATAACACTCCGGCTCACAAAGACATCCATCCGCACATTCATTCATTCATTCATTCATCATCATCTTACTAAAAAGCCAGCAGTTGTAGCAAGAAACAATTTTTTTTTACCAGTTCATCTATAAATTTGCGTGAATTTTTGTAGAAATTCACATGAGTAAAAACAGTAGAAAATCTACCCCTCTCTTTCTCTCTCTATATACTTCCCAGTTCAAGAATAATATCTCTATGTGTGTATGTATGTGTGTGCGTGACGCAACACAAAGCATTCATATGTGTTGCGTGAAAGCCTAGCCATCATCATCATCAGTAGAAGAATCAATTTCCCTCTTGCTCGTCGAACGAACAACAACAACAACACATCCTACAAAACACTTGCTTTTTTTTGTCTACAACAAAATATTGCCACGCAAGCTTCAACAACTCAATTAGCTAGCCAGAAGAAGGCGACATTCAGAAGCCGCAGGAGCTCAGACGGATTTCGATCTTTCGACACAGGAAGAAAACCTCTTGGACCATCTCACACAACAGTTACAGACTCCCAAGAAAACAATACTAACAGCAACAGTAAGTAACTCAAAGCATGTAAGTCAAGCACAAATCCCACTTTACAATATTATATGCACAAAAACATTAGGCTAGTGTAAAAACCACCTGAGCTACGTTAAAAGTATCATAGAAAAACATGATATAGTAGATACAATAATAATTCAGTTAGCCAAGAAGTAACTACGGATAACCTCGAAAATATGCGACAGACAAATCAATCCAAATTTTTAGAACTGTTGCCAAGACAACGTCCCTTACAGTTCATCCCCACGACAACCGCAGCGAGGAGTACAGCAGTGTAAAATGTTCACAGTAAACAATAATAAAGATGATGATAATAATGCTAAAAATCACAAGCTGAATGCTTCGACACAAGTCTATTGCAAATGAAAATAAACACAACAGAGCCAGAAGGACTAGTGGTAAATAATGTAAAAAAAATACACAGCAAGCCACTGAAATTACACCCAGCAACAGTAGTGGTAGTAGTAGTAGTAGTGTCTGTCTACGCCGAATATATATTCACCCCGGCTACATAATTTGCTCAAGTCCAAATTGAAATAATAATAATAATATTAAAATTGATAAAACTATCGTCGTCGTCCCACTCTTGCTGAGTGGATCACAGACTTCCTACATTTTTTTTATACACAATAACAAAACGCAATGAGCGGGATGAGTACCGCATATATATTCAACACAATTACAAAATTGATTATTATTATTATGACTAAACATCATCATCATTTTCTCCGCTTCATAACATGACACTAATAGTATTATTTTTTTACGTATATAAATATGTCCGTGGCTTATTACGAAGCTGAGAATACCACATTCAAAATAGACCACACTGTTCATATCATCCAGCTATAACTCCACATTATATTAGGCTAGCCTTTGGCGTAGAAGCATTATCTTTTGTGCAAAGAAAGACTCCAGTGATTCCGCAGCTTTGTAGAATGCTGACTCAGCAGGATTGTAGTATCTACAATTGTCGAAGATCTTCGTGATATCTCCAATAAAATCTCGTAAACGGGAATAACACTTTTCTTCAGTTCGTAGCTCAACAGTTTGCAGATCTGCAAAGATTCAAAAGAGAGAGACACTCATATCACACGTCCATTCTTCCACTCACGACAAACTGTCATCCCAACTTACCCATCGGCTCCTTAATTACGCGATAGTAATTGCGTGCTTCCGTTGGATCTACAGGCTCCAAGAAGGGCCATGCTGCTTTATGAGCTTGGATCTGCTTCAATAATTTTGTCAGAAGTGCGTAGTCTTCGTAGGAGAGAGGTTTAAGGTTGGCATGATTTAATGGCGTCGTCGAATCACAATTGGGACAGATATACTCATCAATCTGACTTGATTCCGCCTGGAGGACACCGACGCAGCGTCCGTGGAACCAATCCTGGCAGGTGTCGCAGCATATGTAAAACCTAATGAGCAAATGGAAACAATCAATCATGAACCAGCTTTCTGCAGGATACCCCAAATATAATTAATTAATGAGTCCACTTACTGAGATTCATCGTAAGGCTGACGACACAAGCAGTAAACCTTGTTGGAGTCGTCCTGGCAAGCATCACAGATATACTCCGAAAGACTGTCCGACATCTGCTCTGTGATTCCAATGCACTCCCCATGGAACCAGTTGGAGCAAACATCACAACCGACATAGAACTTGGTGTTGTCATAAGGAGTTTGACATATACAGTACAACTTATTCTTCTTTTTCTTTTTTGCTGCCCCTGCCGCCACTCCAGCTGTCACACTTGTTTTGGCGGATGTTGGTTTGTTGTCGTTGGATTTCCGTTTCTATGCAATTTAAATTCACACCGTGTCAAGGCCGGTCAAATGCACATGGAATAATTTCTGTGGAAATGGAAATTACCTGGCCAGCTTTAGTTGGCGTCTGGACTGTGGGTGATGATAAAGTCTGGTCAATAGATGCAGTGGAAGTAGACGGAGCAACGGCTGGTTTTTTATCTTCATGAAGCTCCTTCTGAAACATTAGCTAAATTAGCCACTTGTTGCTAAACACTCAACAAAATTCACAACAGTTATATATCTAACCTGAATATCGATGTGCAATTCCTTCTCAAGCAGTCCACGCTTCTTGAATATGTCCTTCTTAAGCAATTCCTTATGTCTAAATAGTGTTGAGATCAATTTCGGTTGGGTAATTTGGCTTGTACTCTTCACCGGTGATGTGAGCTGCTCCACCTTCGGACTCTTTTTCTTTCCACTTTTGGTCGTTGTGGTGGTGATGGTGGTGGCTTGAGCAGAGGATGTGGACGCCATATCCTTCTGCACTGCTGCTGGTGTCACGACGGGACCATTTGGAGAGGAAGCTAATGGGGTCCCTGATGACGCCGCTACTACAGCTGCTACAGGACGCTCAGGAGATTTAGTCAGCGAAGCTGCTGATAACTGTTTTGACTTCGCCGCTGCCTGTATCCGTCCATCCAGTACCTTAAGGAACTCTTTATCAGACATCACACCACCAGGCGGGGCCTTCGTGGGACTTGTTGCTGTTGTAACTGCAGGTGAAACTTTAGACTTGACCGCATTAACTTGCGTCAACTGAGGCGAAGCATTCAGCGACGTCGACCCTCGAGAAGGACTCGATGTAACCTTGGAGACCAAACTCTGCTCAACCTTAGAAGCCACCTGATCTGGAGGAGTTTGTTGCAGCTGGCTGGATACTAACGACTTCTCAGGCGTAGCAACACCGGTTGCTACCTTTTCAGGTGAGCTTACTGGAGTGCTTCGCTCAAGTGAAGAGTCCAATGATGGTAGGCCCATCTGTACCACATTGTCCTGGAGATTTTGTTGTTGTTGTTGCTTGGACGCCGCTTGGTACTGAGCACTCTGAGCATGAATGCTTCCATCTTGTAATTTGAGAACTTGCTGTTCCGTTACCCCCGAAGTGGGCAAAATACTCCCAGGAATTATAGCAGGGACAGTTGGATTTTTGACTGGTGATGTAACTGGTGCTGCTGCTAACGTGGCTCCTACCGAAGCGGGCTGAGTAGGAGGAGTGGAGGCTGCTGGCGCAGAGGCTGTCGCTTGAGAAACTTCCTCAGATTTAACAGGAGACTGTGACCCTACTGTTTGTTGCTGCTGTTGTTGACCTGGTAAAATTAAATTCAGCTGAATCTTTCCTCCAGGTTTAGCGGGCGAGGAAGGGGACTGAGCAGTTGCTTTTAACGGACTACCACTTGCGCCAGCTAAATTAGCCTGAATTTCAGCAGCGATACTAGATCCCGGTGGTAATACTTGCATACCCTGAAGTTGGCTTTGAATTTGAAGGAGTACTTGAGGTGTCAGATCTGCTGAATTACCTTGGACGACAATACGAGGTTGCTGACCACCCTGCTGGAATAGTTTTGTTATGATCTCGTTCGTCTTCTTCGACCCCAGGGAATCCACAGAGATGGTCGGAGCTACAGGTGACTGTTGCTTCTTTGGAGTAGTTGGAGTTGGAGCCACAGGACTTTCCAAACTTTCTTCAACTTTCTGCTGAATTTGTGCTCGCACAGGCTTCTTGGGGCTGCTGACAACTCGTGCAGCCTGACTTACTACAGGGCTCGGAGGTGATTGCTGCTGCTGCTGCTGCTGTGGGACAGCGCTAGGGACCACTGAAGATGCTGGCACTTGTGCAGACAAGCCAGTTCCATTTGCCTGTCCTTGCTCATTTTTAATGGCGGGTGAACTTACAGCTGCTGGCTTAACAGGAGAAATGGGAACACTTGGCGCTGAAACTGGAGGCGTTCCAACTGTCGGAGTACTAGTACTAGTTGGTTTAAATGGAGATGGTGACTGTTTCGGCGTTGCTGGAGCTACCGGTTGTTGTTGTTGTTGTTGCTGTGATGCAGTTTCTGTTTGCTTGATTTGGAAACATATTGTAGAGCCGGGAACAGCATTCATACCTTGAATCTGAGTTTGAATTTGTTGTATCAGGTGGGGCGTTAATTCATTCCCATTCGTTTGCAAGACAAACTTGAGCCCTTGAGGTGTTTGAGCCACCTTGGCATATATTTCGTTTATTTTTGGTTGCACCTCTTTCACAACCGGAGTAGGTTCAACTTTATTCGCCATCATACTAGACACAGATGGAGTGTTTACTCGAACTGGAGTACTCGACGCTGGACTCGTCGTCGTACTCACTTTCCTCAAAACGTTCGGGCTGGACACATTGTTGTGCTGCACAACCTGCTGGATTGGAGTTCCTTGTTGCTGTTGCGGAGTGGATGGTCTGATTTGTACTAGTCGCCCATCCGCAGTCCTCAGCATTGTACCTTCCGAAGCCCCCGAAGTAGAGACAACTTTAACCGGAGTGGACTGATTGACAGCTATGGCCGCCGCCGCCGTGGAAACAGGAGCTATCGCCCCGAGTCTCCCAATTGCATTCTGATTCAAAATCACTTGCTGAAGCTGCTGCTGCTGTGATGGACCCAACTGAACTGAAATTGCTTGCAATTTCCCATCCGCCGTCTTCACAATTTGCTGACCCGTCATAATCCCTCCTTGAGGGAGTCTCACGATATTGGCTCCACTGGTGATGGCAGTGGCTGTCATCGGAGCTCTGCTCACCGAAGCAGCGGTTAGTTGTGATGCACACTGGATAGCCCCACTGGAAACGGCAATAGCGATTTGCTGTGGTTGACTAGTACGCACAGTGGCTTGTTGCAGAATTGCAGGTTGCGGTTGAATGGCCTGGAATTTATTCTCCGCAGATTTCAAAACTTGTTGCCCCGGGATCAACACTCTCTGACCCACTTGCTGTCCCGGAACAAGGAGGCTAAGCTGGATTTTATTTTGTTGTCCCGCCCTGTTCACAGCTGCTGCTACATTTTGAACCATCGGACTTGAAGCCATGGATCCTGGAGTTGCAATTGAAATTCCAGAAGCAGTCGAACTACTAATAACCTGTCCAGTCTGGATTTGGAGAGGAATGGAAGTCCCTGGAGGTATCCCCTGCAACCCTTGAAGTTGACTTTGGATCTGAGCCAAAACTTGCGGAGTCAAATCTTGAGGATTCCCTTGAAGAATGATACGCTGTTGTCCACCTTGCTGTATGATTTTAGCAACGGTCGGAGTTGGAGACTCCGTCTTGATCACCGTCCCAGCCATTGTTGTACCCACAATTTGTCCAACTTGTTCCGTCGTGGCTAACTGAGCCGATGAAGTTTGAGTCATCATCGTCTCCTCTCCAGCCTTCCTCACAACTTTCTTGAAGACAATCGGAGTACTCATTCGACTACCCGTCGAAGGATTTACTATCACATGCTGCCCTTGGCTGGAAACTGCCACAGCATTCTGTTGAACCTGTTGAGCCGGCTGCAACTGTACAGTTTGAAGTTTACTAGCTTCCGATGAGCTTTTCATAAGTTGTTGCTGCTGCTGATGCTGCTGACTTGCAGTCACTTGTTGAACTCTAGTTGGAGTACTCACCGACGAGGAGGACACGCTTGACGCAGGCACTGAAGAAATGGGAATTTTCCCTGAGGGTGTACTACTAGGACTGCTGCTCACCTGGGCGGAAGAAGTCTGGACCGTTGATGGACTTTGCGCAACAACAACCTGCCCAGCAGTGGTCACCGGCTGCTGAATATGAAATGATATTGTTGATCCGGGCAACAAGCCCGTCACACCTTGGAGCTGGGCCTGAATCTGAGCCAGGACGGGCTGGGTCAGCTCGTGCGGTTGGGACTGAAATACCAAACGCTGCCCTTGAGGTGTAGGGAAGATTTTGGCAATAATTTCCGTCGTTTTCGTCTGGACCGGGGTGCCTGGAGTGGGAGCTCGAACCAGGGGGACCTTCCTGTTCAAAATCATCGGAGTTGACGGTGATGAGGAATCAACTGCCGCCGAGGCGACACTATTCGCAGCAGCCGAGGCAGCCGTAGCTCCAGGTTTGGCAATGATAAACTTTTTCCCACCGACTCCCAGCGCGGAAGCCGCACCACTAGCTGCACCATATGAGCGGGGATTGGCTGGCAGTCCAGCCGCAGCATTTTGCTGCTGAAGTTGCTGGGATGCCGTCGGCATGGGTGCCTTCCCATTCTGAGTCGCGTTTGTCTTCACATGATTGTCCCGCTTGGACAAATGTACTGCCCGCTGCATTTTCATCTCTGTCTCTATGTGCTCCCGCATGATATCCGCAGCCTTATTCGGATTCACTGAGCTACTCGCTGCCGTCGGAGTGGAGGATGGGTCATATTTCTCGGGTCGGCTCAGAGCAACACCTGTTTTCGTTCTCGTCGCAGGCGTCTCTACCTTCTTCTCCACCTTTCGGTCCTGCTTGTCTCCATAAAGTCGGATTTCCCACAGTTCCACTTTGTCCTCGTCCACCCATTCTTCCACTACGAGAGGGTCCGTCTTGTCCGGAGACTCCGCACGTTTCCTCTTCCGCAGTCCGCTCCGTGATGGAGTTACCTCTGGAAAATTTAAGTGACCTCAATAAGATGACATAATTAATCAATCTTCTTCCATATAAAACCACGATGTAGTTTCCTAAATGCTTTCAGCCAGCGCACAAAAGACGTTACGTAAACCGTAACGTCGGGAAGACACAACAAGCCGTGCATTTACTGCAACTAACACCACCAAAGAGAGAATTTTAATTAATTTAATAATTTTATCAAAATAGGTAAAACACCAAGACACCATTAGGGGACTATTATAGTGAAGAAAAAAAATTACATATAAGACCCTGAGATTTGAACACATTAAATTTTAGTGCTAACCTTCTGTATCCCTGTATATGGCTATAAAAACAACAAGTTTGGGCGTCATGAATATAAAATGAACTTGCAATTTCATTATGTCACAGATGCCTACCGCAGCTACCCGTGAGAGTAGCTACTAAAAAGCGAGTAAAAAAAGGAAATTCTAGTATTTACCTCGTATCGTTTTTGGAGCATCGATAGGCACGGTCTGCTTGCGGCGAAGATATTGAACCCGCTCAGCAAATCGACCCATGATCCGATGATTTAAAATCTCTGTTGTGATAATTTCCATGTCTGTAGTGATCTGGTTCTTTCCATCCAGATTTGGCGGTTTCATCTTATAAAAAGTTGAAATTATTAATTATATGAATGCAATAATTATATAATTGGAGTAAAAATAAAAATAACTGGAGTCAATTAAGACGAGTGAGACATATACCTGGAGATCATCCCAACGGATGGAAGCGTACAAGACGCGCAAATGAAGAGCAATGGAAGCCAAGTTGATGGAATGAACGGTACGAAACTGCCAGCAAGTTTTGAAGAAAGGTCGTCCGCAAGGATAAGGCCAAGCCCAGGTATTCCCAGGTTTGGGATTCGCAGCAAATTCCACTGGAGTGAAAGTGCGACCGGACGTGCGAGCCAACTTGCGTAATTCATACTGTGGAAGTACGAGAATGCTGGCCCTCTTGCTGACTCCACTTTTAAAACTTGCGGTGACCGGATATTTCACTGGAGTCCTCTTCCTCTTCACATGTTCCGGCAATTTCTTGAGATATAATTTTTCCGAGGAATTCGGCTTGCTATAAACTCGCTTCTCATCCACTTCCTTTTTCAATTTGTCCATCCGCTCCTTCTCCGCCAACACATTCTTCTCCACTTTCTTCCGCTGCGAATCCTGAATGACAAATTTCAGTCGGCACATCGGAGAGTAGCATCTACATTTGCTTCCCAGTCCTGACGTGGACTCGGCGTCCGTTTTGCACTCATAAGAGTAACACTTGAGAGAATACGCCGCAGCCAGTGGAAAAGCATGCTCCAACTTGGACATTTCTTCTTCAACTCTGACGCTCACAGATTTCTCCTGATGATGCTTCAGGGCCTCAATGTTATCCTGTCCGAACTGATGAGACAACTCTTTCTCCTCCAGTGCTTGCAATTTTTGTCTTCTGAGCAGCAGATTCTCCAGCACTGGAACACGATGGGCTAGCTTGGGATAAATTATCCGATTTGCTGACTGAATCCCAAGAGAAACGTTGATCAACTCCGTTCGGTACTGCTGCTTCTTGGAATCATCCTTCACGTCCTCTTGCTTTTCCTCAACAACAGCAGCAGTAGCAGTAGCAGCAGCATTATTATTATCAACTTTGGTAGGACTTCCAGTTTCCACAACTTCCTTCTTGATTTCTCCTCCTTCAGACGACTCCGACTTGATATCAATAGGCTGCGTGTTCTCCTTGCTACTGGCACTGGCTTCATGATCAATTTTCTGAGTCTCAGCCTCAGATATGTCCATCGGCTCCTCCGAAGGGCTCGACTTATCCTTTTCTTTTTCTTTGTTGTTCTCATTTTCCCGACTCTCGACTGATGAGGACTCTAAAGTCTTCCCTACTACCTTCTCACTTTTAATTTCTTCGGATTTTTCAACAACAGCAGCTGAAGGCTCCTCCTTATTGCTGGTCGTGGCTTCACCAGCGCTCCCGCCTGCATTCCCATCACTTTTAGTGGGCGAGGCCGAGGGTGAAGAACTCGTGCTAAACGGTTGTTGCTGAGGTCCAGTGATCCCCGTAATGATGGGATCAGGCTTCTTATTGGACGAAGTGGCAGAGCGTTTGGCCATGAGTTTATCAAAAACGTTGGGGTCAATGAGCATCGTTTTGATTTTCCCCGTGTCACTTTTCACTTGTATCACATGCTTATATGGACCTGCCAGAAGTCCAACCTTTCGGAAGTCTTTGGGCTTGGCGGGACGAGAAGCTGAGAGCCAGAGCCAGCCCCATCGCCCGTGCAGTCGATACTCTTCCCCCTTTTGCTTCCATACTTGATGCTTGGGCGGGATGGAATATTTAACAAATTGAGGGAGGACTCGGAGTCTGTCCTCCTCGTCATCCCGATCCTTCTTATCTCTCTTCTCAATTTTCTTCCGCTCCTCTCGCTCCAGGGCACTCATCCGCATCATTTTCACATGGCCACCCCCCTCGGACCAAACTGTGTTGAACACAGAAGGCCGAACACAAGCTGCGAGGGCAATCATGGCTTTGGAGAAGTCCTTGGAACTTGAACAAGTGGCTACGGCCGCCACCCAGGCCTTTCGTAATAGCGGCCAATTGACGTGCATGAGTGTGAGCGGGATGGAGTTCTCCATCCCGAGCAATGATGCCCGCAACGTTCCCATCACAACATCCCGCTTACCATTCTGACTCCCCGCCCACTTGCACTCGGACGCCGTCGTCAAGGAGAATTTGTGTGACATGTGCCGCTTCCGGTCACGCTCTTCATTATGCTGAGCCTTCCCAAGAGCGAGCGGGTCCGTCGTATACAAATTCACATAGGAGCGGAAGCTGCCGTCAAGGCCAAGTTTGAAAAGACCGGTGGCTTTTAGGCGGGTCATCCTTTCTTCAGATAAATCCACGTCAATATGCAAGGCTTTGGATTTTCTAGCACAGAGATTAGATGTGGGAGCTTCATCCTTGACGGTTGTCACTTTGGATGGTGTGGTGGTGGAGACAGAAGAAGAAGAATCAGGGGGAGGAGGAGGAGGATCAGCCGTCGTCGTCCCGTTTCCCTCTTCGGGCTGTTCTACTTTGATGGTGTCTAAGGTACCTAGCTGCTGCTGCTTTTGCTCCTCCTCCTTCGGCTCTGTGCTTTCATCATCAGATTTCTTTTTTGATTCATCAAGGGGGGATGGTTTCGTTTGTACTTGTTCAGTTTTGACTGAGACCTCGTCATCTATTTTCACTTCTGAGACAGCAGCAGCATCATCAACCTCCACAGGAGTTTGGTCCACTTTGGGAGATAAGGTGGGAGGAGCTTCATCCGAGGTGTCAAGAATTTCCGACTTGATATCTTCCCCGTCCTACATAGGATTACATTGACAAAAAAATGTTGAGTAAATTCAGGTGGGGGATGAAATATATGGGAAACTCGAATGTATGAAATCAACCGAGTCGAACGACCACTACAAATTCTTGATGGAATTATTATTATTATTGTTATTCAACTCACCTGCAGACCATTCTCCTCCACCTTCCCTTCCTCATCACCGTCTGTGTGGCTATACTCATGAATGGAGCTAGGCGTGAGGGGTTCAAAATCATCCAAGGCATAGCCGTACTTATTCCGGTTCCTTCGATTTAGCCGATCCTCCCGTATCCGCTTCTTCTCTTCCTCTTCTTTACGTCTTTGCTCTTCCTCCTGCCTGTGCTTTTCTTCCTCCTGCTCTCTCTTCACGCGCTGAATTTCCTCCTCTTGTCGCGTTTTTTCATCCTCCTCTTGCTGCCTGATGGCAAGTCTCCTCTCGTGAATTTTTTTCAGCATTGCTGAAATAAAAAAAAAACGTGTTTTTTTTAAGAAATAATTTGAGATATAGAACTGAACTACTCAAAGAACTGAACTGTTCACAGGCCTATTAAACTGAACTATTCAACAACAAAGGTCTGTTAAACTTACCATTTTCAGCTTCGATATAAGTTTTCTGACGCTTGTACGCCTGGCTCATTTGATTGGTAACTTTTTCAGTAATAGCCATTTGTCTATAAATTTCGTCCTTTATGCCACAAATTGCCTCATACAACTCTGCTTCGTACGTTTCAGGATCGAGTTGATTTAGAAGTTCTTCTACTTGATACATGGTGGAATAATACCAGACTTCACATCCATCATCGCTTTCACTGGAAAACAAAATCATTATCCGGAGGTTAAAAATATTTTGAGATTGCGATAGCCAGTCAACCAATGATAAGGAAAGGACGTGTATACTTACACTAGGATGCGGCGAACAAGAAACCAGTACTTTCTCCCATGGCGATCGTATCCTAACTTTTCGTGACGTATGAGTAGACCTGCTTTCTCCATGTCAGAAACGCACTCAGCGACACCAGAAACCTACCCATACAAAATAGTTTAAATAATACATACAGACAGACAGACAAGGAAAAACATGAATGAAAAAGCATGCTTTGCCCCAGGGGTAACTGACTCCAGTGGGAAACTATTTTTACAACAACAACAAACTGCGGGAGCGTATGTTGAGTTACGAATGAATTTTTACCTTGTTCTTTACACATATTGGACACTTCCAGTCGTCTGGAGGGTCATCTTCAGACAAAGGCGGGTCTATACATCCTAGATGATATACAGCAGGGCAGGTTTCACAACAAATGAGTTCGCCCAGTCTATTACAGTGTCTACAATGATCTTCGTGCAGAATATTTCCTTCTGAAACTAGGGACTCTCGCACTAAATTGGTGGCAAGGAAAATTTCCACCAACCACGACACTACTTTAATTCGAGTCTCTGGACCGCAGAATGGATATTCCACTGAAGAAATCTCTTTTAAAATTTCACTCCAACTTGTATCACTTTCAGCATAAGCACGAATGCATTCAGCCCAAGTCATATTATCCATAAAATACAACGAAGCTTGCACTGAGTCCTTGCAGTCATTCGGACCGAACACGGTTCCATTGGCATCTTCTTCCCGTAAGACAGCCTGAGGAGCAAGATTACAAAACAATATAGCAAGTCGACTCCTAATTACTACTACCAATTCTCTCCAGTCTCCTTCGGGACAAAGAGAGTGAAACTAAAAAAATTACCTTGAGCAGCTGAATGTGCACCTCGTTGAGTAGACTACTTTGCTCTTCACATGAAAGAGCTGCACAAAAATCTTCAAAGCGGAATGGTGTTAGTCTGACCAGTTGGTGGAACCTCCTTAACGTTTCATAAATGGAAACAGCTTTGACGACGAGCTCTCTGGGAAGGAGCAGATCATCGGAAGACTGAGGAATTTCTAGTTCTTCAGGACAGGAATTTTCTTCATCCAGCCACACCGGAACTGGGGGACTCGGGAGACGTATCAAACGGGAAGAAGCCACAGAGAAGTCCGAGTCACTTTCCGCTGCATCGTCCACTAAAAACAAAGAGAAAAACATGAGATTTCATGAGCAAAACTCACCAACTAATTCAAAAAAATACATCGTCGCATTCCTCCCTTCCATTCTAACAACTAAAAATTGTCACAGACAACACAACGACAACCTAAAAGCACATGGCCTGGAAACTGCCAAGAACTTTCCAGTCTCATCATTTGCCGCTAAACTATATATTTGTTTGTCTGATTAGAAAACACACACTGACACAAACAAGAGATTGACAAGTACACAAATAAATATATTCACACACTTACAAGGAATATTTTCGTCCACAGAATTACTATCCGAGTCCGAGGCGGGTTGCTCGGGTTCGGACTCATTTTGATCCGAATCAAAATCTGATCCGTAGTGATAATCATGAGTATTATACCCTCCCCGTCTTCTCTTCTTGCCTCTGGTGGTCGGAGTTTTTCTATTTTCAGTCGTCGTCGTCGTCCTGGAGGCAACACATTCCGGTCTTGAATTCCTTCCCCTACTCGACCCTCCTCTCCCACTCCCAGGCGGTCTTCCTCGACCTCGACCCCGACCTCTTTTCGGAGTTGTTGTTGTTGTTGCTGTGGTGGACGTGGGGGTGGACTGTGACTCCGCTTTCTCCCTCCCCGCTAAATATGTAGGCTTCTTGTACGGGTTACTCACTGAAGATGTGACTGGGGTTGTTGTTGTGCTATTCGAACTGACCGAAGACAATCGACCCGACTGTCTTGTTCTCCTTGGACGTCCACCCGGAGAATCACTCATCTTTCTTGACAGTCTCTCCAACTCTCTCTCTGTTTATGTTGTTAAACGCTACTGGCGGAATAAGTCCTACCGCAAAAATTTCCTCCAGTTCTCCTCTTTCGATGGTTTCACACGACACGACTCACACACAAACAAACTTGACTGACTGACTCAACTGACTCCACAGTCAACCGGAGGGAGAAGAAGCAATGTGAAGAAAAACAACACTAGTCCGGGCAACCTTTTTATTAACCACAATAAAATTTTTCTTCTTCTTCTTCTCTCCATCCATCCTCCCAGAAGAATTCAAGATGACATAGTCTCTTCTTCTTCTCTTCAAATGAAACAAGACGACGACACTTTTCAAAAACAACACTTTTTTTCATTTATAAATTCCAAGAGTAGAAACTACAGGAGAGGAAGCCAGGACTTTGTAATAGTATTTGCTAGTTAGTTTTAGCCTTAGTAGTAATAGTAGTAGCAATAATAATAATAGTACACAAGTAGTCGTAGTAGTAGTCGTATGCAATAACACCAGCTAGCATTGCTTTCCTTATCCTGATTCCTTCATATTCTATTACAAACTTTTTTTTTCGCTCCTGCTTCTTCTTGTTCTTGTGAATAAAAGCTTTTGCTTTACACAAAAATCCTTCTCCACTCTCACTCACACTATTTATCCTTAATGCACTTACTTACGTGCAAAAGCTTCCGCACTCACAAAATCATATTATTATATATTTTTTCCTATCTGTATATATTTTTATATACATATACATAAGCTTTGCTTCACTTTACTCCAGCCAGCACTTACTACAGCAGTACACCAGCCTTTCTTACGCTTTTCGTATACTGCAACAACTGGACGGCACGCTTATCCACACCTTCTGTCCGCTCTCCGGATTGGAGCCAGCCCAACTCAAGTCCAATCTGGTCGTCAATACGTCCGTCCACAATTCCCGCCACTCAACCCGCGCTCGGTCCCCATAAACAACGGCCCACTCCGGACGTCCCTTGCCCACGTGATCTGCCAATCCTGAGCAAGTGATTGGTTTATGGGGCTCGGCCGCACCTTTGGCTTCACAACTTTTTCTTTCTCCACTGTACTTCCCGAAAGCTGAGCTGAAGTTTAGAAAAGCCTTTCCCAAACCCATCTTTTACCCCCACCCACTTTCCCAACAATCTTCACCCACCAGTACGTTCGCCAGTACGTTCATGGCTTTCGCTCCCATTTTTCAGCCACTTGAGGGGGAGCTGGCTTCAAGTTTAAACTTGAAGTGGGTTTAGCCCGTGGGTGGCGCGGTTTCTGGGTTTGGGTTTCTGCCTTGATTTTTTTTTGTTTTTTTTGACGTCCTCAATAATTTTCTTTCAGTTTATGCTGCTGCTCGCACTCTAGAGAGGGCATTTTGGATGAGATTTCCAGTTGGACTGTAGGGGAAAGGAGAAAGACAAAATAAAAAATATGAGAAATGATGGGGATAAAAATGTTGGGAAAAGGTGTTTAAACTTTGGATTGAATTCGTTGCTGCGTTTGTTGTTGTTGTATTCTGGGGGCAGGAGAGGCTTCTGAGGAATGAATGATGTTTGAATATAAACATCTTTGTTAAGGGGATTAAATGGAGATGGGAAGGTTCCGTATGTGTATTGATTGATTGATAATAATTATTGTCAACAACAATGGGATGAGAAAGGGCCTCGCTCACAGTTCACTAACATCTGCATAATTATTCTGCAAGCTTGTCTATTCTTTCCTCAATTTTTCAACAAAATATCTTCATCTAAGAACTCTGCGGAGTGGGAGTTTAATAGAAGTATTATTCTTCGGAATGTGTATTTGGATAAGGCAGGGGAATAAAGTGAAGAGCTAAGTTTTTGAAATTGACTACCAGATTAGGGAAAAAGTCTACAGTTCTATATATTTCTATTATATATTCTATTATTATATGAAAAGAAGCCATATGATTCCCCTGCGGACGGATTCTCGCCTTGCCCCAGTAAGGCTTCCTGTGCTACTGACTCTTGTTGTGGCCAGTGGACTATGCAGCATTTCCAGCGCAGACCCTACTGACAGTGCCTACATTGACCTAATTAAAGCATCTGCTGCGAAAATAGCTGAAGATCGCTTTGAAGGTGACCCAACTGTATCCCAGAGTGTGGATCGAATGAATTCCAAAACTTATTACAAGCAAATGGATGACACGGGCGTCGTCACTGGGATTACGGTTCTTGAGAATAATGCCGTCGACTCTGGAAAGTCTGTCGTGGTCATTGCTGCAGCTGATGAGAAATCCAAGAGACATCGGAAGAGTTCCTTTGTTGTGCTCAGGCAGACCAAAGGAGATAAGAAGAC
>JAQIWI010001427.1:0-16535 GCA_034698825.1 Deuterosminthurus bicinctus | reverse complement strand
ATAGCTCAAAAACTCCGACCATGAGTTGAGCTTGAGTTGAGTTTTTAACTCATAACTCCGGAGTGCGCCCATAAGTGTTGCAAGCGAGCAGTTGACCTTTCACGTCATAAGCCAACAATTGATGGCAGAATTTATTCAGAAACCAGAAATTTGCGAGAGCCACGCCATGACTTCTCGTTCATCTTCCACTTGACCCGATTCCACGTGAGAAATTGAGCTAGACTTCTCCTCTGAGGAAGTCCATCTTTGTACTGGATGAAAATATATTCAATACATACTGTTCAAATTCTAGTTGCCACAGCTCCAGCACATGACCAAGTACGATAATGCGAAAAATGCCAGAGGCAGTATTCCATTACTCAACCTCATGAATATTCATAATTTTTAAATTTCAAGAAATAGCGTGTGGTAGTAGCCGATGGTCAACTTAGGTCATAACCACCCACCACAGTTCTCCAACAAACTACCAGAGGGAGTGGGCATGAGCCGGAGTTGCTGCTGACTGACTCAGAACGCGATTTGAAAACTACGTATCTCAAAAGTTTATCAACCGGTTGTCCTGACAAATTTTATTTGTAAACTACAAGAAACTTTCACCCTTCCTCCTTGTCTGCACACACACACGCGCTCGCATTTCTTCTCATCTGTGCTTCTGAATAATTTTGAGCCACGTGCCAGCTAAAATTACTTCCAGCTTGCTGTATGTGCATGAGATGCCTAAAAATAACGCTCCGTAGGAACACACAAACACATGCAAGAACCCAATAGTACTGCAGAAGTCTTGGTTTAGTTCAGGCTGACGCTCTCTGCACTTAGTTGTAGCAGGAGCCCAGCTCAGTTTTCCACAAGGAATCACATTTGGTGTGGGACGCTGGACTGGGCCTTGCAATAATCAAGCTGGGCACGAGTTTCACGCCAGTGCTCAAAGTTACAAAGTAATGCATATCAAAGGGTAAGTTCCAAATACTATTACTATCAAATTGTGAAGACGAACTTAGTCTGACGCTATTCGACTCATTAATTGCCATTTTTGTGGCTTGGGCTTTGTCTGAATAGCTCTTGTGGTTTCGCCCTACTGTCCAAATAACCTGGATCAATGTGTCAGCACAATTCTGCCAAGCAACTCATTTAGCGCGGCCAAACATCACGTGGGGTCGTCGTGACAAAACCACGATTTTGAAATTCAATAGAAAACAACCAAAACTTTTGGAAATAATAATCATGCTTGATTAATGAAAAGCTAACCAGCAGCAGCAGTGGGGAAACTACAGAACATCGGAGGCAATGGCCTTGAAAATCCAGCAAACTTTGCTCGGCAAATGGGTTGTAAGTTCTACTCATATAATTTGAATGCAATTTGATTTGTGCGCTCACTGAATTTGTTTCCGATTTGTAGTTACAATGCCATTGCATTGCTACAGCCTGTTGCATTCAGCGTAAGTTTCCCTCGGAGCCTTGAGTAATCTTGCTGTTCCTTCAGGAGCCATCACTTTAATAGGAGATTATTATCTACTAAAAGTAGTTACTTTGAAGTTGACGTGATAGAGACCTTATACAGAATAATGGTAACATAAATAACAGAAGAGTCTGCTACTGTTTGTGGATATACAATGATTTTTTGTTCCGCTTTCAACGAGTTTTTTAAGCCCTATCGGAATAGTCATAAAGTGATGATAAGGAACAATTAAAAGAGTTGAAAGTCTGCACTAATGATAATAATATCAAATATAAAAAATTAAAGTCGTCCTCCTGGAGAGAGATGGCTGAGAGGTGGTATGGAAGTGTGGTATTCAAACGTACACAGGTATCAAACATCAATAAGATGAGACAAGCAAATGTGGATGTAAGCCTACAAGAACGCTAGTTTTACTTTCTTAAGTTACTGCTTTTATACTGGCGGAATTAGCTCGGTGTTTCTTGCACAATCGACCTCCGAGTTGGCAAACTCCCAGGAATGCGGGTGCGTACGTCGATGGCGTCCTTATGCCGCTGACCATGCACCTTCTCCTTGTAGGTAGAATCGTTGGTGACGGTGTCCGGTACCCTGGAAGGCTTTATCCGGTTCCTTAGTGGTCAAATGTCAATTTGGATCACTTCCGAAATGTAATTGTGGAAGTCAATGAGAAATTTCCAACACGATTGGAAATTTATTTGGGTCCGTTCTTTGAGTGTAACTTTCTTAAGGCGTGAGAAATCCTGTTGAGAGAGTGGTACATGGCTCAGTCACTCAGTGGTTAACACGTCGAGCCTTAACAAGTAAAGGACTCAAGGGAAACAAGATTAATTCTTGCTGGGAGCTGGAAATTCGATATTTATTGACAGAATTTATTTGCAAATTTAAGAAAATTCTCCAAATATAAAACTTCATTTGGATACCCATACTTTGTAATATGTCAATTAATCTGTTAGTTCGAAATGTGAAGTATCAGTGAATAAATATCACGAGTATTATCATTAAATATTGTTGACTTTTACATCTCCATTGGCCGTATTAGTCGGCTCAAGTTGGATTGCTGAAGACAAAGTCTATAATGCTTGTGTTACTACAAATTTTATCGGCAATATTGCCGGGAATGTTTCTATTAAAGCTTGGTCATGGTGGAATTCCATGTGAAACATAGCAGGCTTAGTGTTTCCCTTAAATCACTGCAAAGTCAAACATTCGTTCTCTTGGTAATTTCAGCCTTTAGCTTGGTTCTTTATTTGGAAGACATTGGGAAGATAGTGCGGCAAGATACTGTGCACAACTCTCAAGCAACATTTCCGGCAATATTTCCAGCAACCTTATTCAGACTCATGCTATGAGCACATCAGTCATTGTACTGGATTAAAATGTATTGAATCTGTCAAGATCGCCTTTGTGTATGCAATCAGCTATGAAGTGTGACCGTTAGAAAACTCGTGTACTTGCTGTTCAAATTCCACATGGCTACAGCATACCAAGTAAGATGATGGGAAAAACTCCAGAGATCTTAATACATAATCCAACGCACAAAAGGAACTAAGGGTAAATAGAAGAGAGTCATGAGCTCCCTTCAGCCCTCCAGCCATGCGAAGCTGTGCATCTTCATTTTCAAGACTTGAACTCTTCCTCCTCATCTGCACACACACTTTTTCCTCTTCCTCTTCACTTCTTCATTAACCTTGAGCAAAGTGCCGACCGAAATTTCATACAACTTGAATACATGCACGACTTGCTTAACACTCACACTCCATGAAAACACAAGCACAAGCAAGACCCCTTGGTCCAGTTCAGGCTGACGCTCTCTGCTGCACTGAGTTGCAGCAAGAGCCCAGCTCAGTTTTCCTCACAGAATCAAATTCAATGTAGGATGCTGACCTGGACATTGCAATAATCAAGCTGAAGACGATTTTTTCGCCAGTGCTGAGTTCTACAAACAGCAAAGTAACGCATAACAAAAGGTAAATTCAAAAAAGTTTTAAGTTACGTTTCACTTTGTGATACAATAAAATCATAAGGGTGAATTTATTCTGATGTGATTGAACGCATTCATTGTCAATTTTGTGGCTTTGCTGTCTTTAACGCATGAATTATTGTCATTTATATGACTTTGGTGTTTATGTGAACAGCTCGTGTGGTTGGGCTCCTGATGCATTCTCCTAAAAAACTCATCAATTTCAGCGCAGGAAGTTGCTAAGAGACCCACGGAGCAGGAGGGTCAACGTTTCAAGTCCATGATTTGTGAATTTCTCAGGTGAGAGCTAAATATTTTTGGAAATATTGCAATCGAACAATAAGTGCATGCTGTGACCAAAGTACTGGCCACGTTAGTAGAACAACAAAGCCAATGGCTTTGAACACCGAGCTTATTTGGCTTGGCAAATGAATGGAAAACTCGCGTGATTTGAATGCAATTTGATTTGTGTATTTACTGAATCTCCTTACGATTTCTAGATCCATTCCCATTGCTACAGCCTACTGGTTTTAGCGTAACTTTGCACCGGTGACTTGAGTAGTATCAGGGATTCTTCAGGAGCCATCCTCATGGACGGGCATTCATCTCACCATCATTATCTACGAGTTACTTGGAAGCCACCGTGAAGAAGCGCAAGTATAGAATAATGGCAAGATAACAGTGCTGGTCAGGGAGATGCAGTGACTTTTGGTTGTCCTTTCAGGGAGTTTTTAAAACCTTATGTGAGTAGACCATCAAGTTAAATGATAAGGTACCAAAGATTTGAAAATCTAAACTGATGACAACAATTATAAAATATAAAAAATTAAGGTCCTCCCCACAGGGAGAGATGGTTGGGGAATGGTAGGATGTTTACTGGTAACCTCGATGAGACATGTGTATCTTAATTCAATGAGACAAGCACGTTCAAATGTTTTTATACTAAAAAGAATAACAATTCAAATTATTAGACAGTCTGTTTAGCTTCTACGTATTTTCTGAAGCGAAAAGTTGGCGGCTTTTGACATGATGTTTGTTTTCAGGATGTTTAGTTCGAGTGTGTTTAAAATATGTTAACGCGGCCCAAGACGGGTATGAAGCTAGTTATTGTTGTTGTATGTAATGCATCATTATAAAGGTTTCTTGTCATTCAGTAGAGGGTTTGTGTGTACATCATCCTTCTGTGGTGGCTTTTCTGTGTTAGCAGATTGAGGTGATAAGACCAAGTTGTTAAATTTCCTTCAAATTTTGATCTTTTGTAACAGTTAGTTACCTAAAATGATGTGCCAGTATCACATGCACATGACTTTCAGCAACGGCTTTAATGATCGACCTGATTAAACATCGTGATGGAATCTTGATTACAAAAATTAAATCGGTTGTGTACCTTATTCTTACTTGATTAACGAACTTTTAGAATTAAAGAAAAAAATGAAAATGTTTTTGTTGATAATATTGATGATGCCATAAGTATGATTAAGACCGACTGTCTTTTTACCATTGCTGTCAGCATGTACCATAGCATTGTATTGTTAGTTTCAACTTACGTCATAGTTACATTAGGTTTAACTTGTGCTAATTTTCTGAACCTAGGGTCACTTACAAGTCTTTCAGAATAAATCGGATTCCAAGCTATTCAATAAGCAAAAAGCAAGGAGTCCTCTAAGGCCATGCACATATCAGCTTATTTCCCTCCTCTCTGTCTCCTTGAGCTTAAGTCTGAGCCGAAACCGGCCAAATTTTACATGTGCCTGAATGCTACCCACACATTGACGGGCGACCACGACCATCGCCCAGCGACATTAAAATCAACTTTAATTTAAAAACAACTACGGAACAAGAACAGGCTTTCTCAATTCAAATCACATATTCATATTTCACTGCTTTCTCTGTAAAGCGTATGTTTTATTTTAGGATTCTTTTGTTTCAGCTGTCTGTCGTAAATTCTCTTATTAAAAATGGTAAGGTTGTCTTTCCGTGATGCAAAATCTCACTCAGTGCAGTTAATATCGTTCCAATCAGGCCATCCATCAAAAGAATGGGTCTTGAGTCGATTACGTAGTGTGGTAGTAGCCGATGGTCAACTTTTTAGGCCATAAACACCCACCAAAGTTCTCCAACCCAATAGAGAGGGAGCAGGTGTAAGCCAGAGTCGGCGCAGACTGACTCAGAACGCGATTTGAATACCTCTTATCTCAAAGTTTATCAATTGGTTGCGGTTGTCCTGACAAGTTTTATGTGTAAGCTAGAATGTATTTTAGGGGTAGGGTTTTTTTACCGTTTTGCGAAACTACACTGAAACCTTCCGCCTCGTCTCTACACACACGCACACGCATTCTTTCTCATCTGTGCTTCTGAATAATCTTGAGCCACGTGCCAAATGAAATTTCTTCCAACTTGCTGCATGTGCATGAGATGCCTAAAAATAACGCTCCGTAAGAGCAGACACACACAAGCAAGAACCGAATAGTACTACAGAATTCTTGGTTCAGTTCAGGCTGACGCTCTCTGCACTTAGTTGCAGCAAGAGCCCAGCTCAGTTTTCCACAAGGATTCACATTCGGTGTGGGATACTGGACTGGGAGTAGCAATAATCAAGCTGGGCACGAATTTTACGCCCGTGCTCAGTGTTAGAACGCATATCAAAGGGGTAAATCGCAAAAATTCTGCCACTGTGGCTATCTCTATCAAGACTGTCTCTGCAATGAAGGTTCGTGCATTCGAATTTTTAATACAATCAAACTGTAAACATGAATTTAGTCTGACGTGATTGAACGCATTCATTGCCATTTTGGTAGCTTGGGTGTACATGTGAATAGCTCTTGTGGTTTCGCCCTAATGCCTTCTCCATAAAAACCTGGATCAAACTGTCAGCACTCAAGCCGAAGATGCTGCCAAAGAACTCATATAGCGCGGCCAAACATCAAGCAGGGTGGTCGTCTTGACAAGATCACGAGTTTGAGGTGAGAACCAAAACTTTTGGAAATGAAAACCTGACCAGCAAAAGGCACTTAACAGATTATCGGAGCCAATGGCCTTGAGAATCCAGCAAGTTTTGCTCGGCAAATGAGTTTTAAGTTCTAATTTAATTGGAATGCAATTTGATTTGTGCACTCACTGAATTTGTTTCCGATTTGTAGGTACATTTCCATTGCATTGCTACATCGTGTTTCATTTAGCGTTACTTCCCCTTGAAGTTTTGCTGATCCTTCAGGAACCATCACTTCGAACGGACATTGTTTTTGCCATCACCATCATCGTCTACCGGTTACTTTTGAAGTTGACGTGGCGAAGACCACGTACAGAATAATTCAACATAACAGGAGAGTCAGCGACTGATTGTTGAAATGCAATCACTTTTTATTCCAATTTCAACGACTTTTTCAAGCCTTGTCGGCGTAGGCCATTTGGTGATGATTAGGTACAAGTGAGTTCAAAATCTGAACTAATGATAACAATAAAAAATATAAAAAAATTCTCCTCCCAGAGTGAGGAATAGTTGAAACTTGTGAACGGGCGGTAACTCCGTGTCACTAAGCTTAAACACAGTTGAATTGATAACAACATTGAAAGAGATCCAATCTTTCCAATGGCCAGCGAATTTGGGAAGTTCACATTTTGGCAAAGCTACACGTTTAGGTCTCGGCGGTGTATTTCCTTGTGGGCTATTTCCATATGTGATACGTAGACACTCTGAATGTATTCGGCATGAGCAAACTCAGTGTTGGGAAATTACCAGGGTGTCCGTTTGGGTGCGTCGTTGGCGTCTTCACGCCGTCGATATTGTGCCTTCATCCTTAGCAATGTCGGGTTTCTAAGTGGTCAGATGTAAATTTGGATCGCTTCCAAAAATCCTTTGCGACGGTCAATGGGAAATTTCCAACACCATTTGAAGTTCACTTTGGTCAGTTCTTGAAGTCAGCCTTTCTCAAGGGGTGAGAAATCCTGCGGAGAGACTGTCCTGTGGCTCGGGGGTTTTAATGTCAAAATTTTAATGCCAACGAGCAACGTATAACGCCTTCATCGTAAACAATACCAGGATACATTAATTTGCAAAAATGTGCGTCATTGTTCAAATCTGAAATGAAATTCGAAAGTTCAAGCTAAAAAGTATTTAAACTGTTATTGAGACTTGAAGTCATTTACGATCAACAATATTATTATTTAAATATCGTGCGCTTTAAGCCTAAGGCTGTCGCAATAAAAAATTTATATAAAATGAAATTTGGATATTCCTGCTCATATTAGTGATGTCAATTGAACTGTAAGTGCTATATAAGGGAAAGTATCAGTGAATAAATATTAGTCTTATTATTAAAAATTGTTGGATTGTACAACTCCATTGGCCTTATTATCATTATTGGTAGCGGTATCATCCTTGCAAGTCCATGATTTGTGAATTGAAAACATGAGAGCTAAAGTTTTTTTCGAAATATTGCAATCGAATAGCGTGCACTTTGTAACCGCGTGCTATGTCTTATGCTCGAAGGGCACTGAGTGTATTCGCTGCTAATCAATAAAAAATACTGTAGTATTAAAAGCGTTCAGCGCCACACAAGACGTGCAGAAGGCACATAGATAAAAAATACACCAATTGGTAACTTTTATGGAATCGTCCCCCGGTTGAAATCATTCAATCTTGATAACTTGTTCTTGTGGACCATCGTCTTGCACGGTAGAAGTGTGTGATGATATCGTCGTTTATTAGTGCATATGGAACATGTAACATTTTCTACGCCATCATCTTGGTGTGACAGGATTATAATTATAAAGTCACAAGCCCCTCTGTTATGCAAGTCTCTTGGTTGATGTTCTGGCTTGTTCACGTGACTTGGATCGGCAAGTCCGTAGACAGTTCTAGAGTATTATAAATTATAATAATGAAGAGTAATTTCCGTGCCTCACGACTTTAGTGAACCGTGTTGTATTTTTAATGGCTTTTATCTTCCTCCGAGGTCTCCTCTCCCCACATTTCAGCCAAGATCAATTTTGGATTTTCTTCAGTACATAACTGAGTTGTCAAACTATTCAAATCCTTAAGAGCACACACACATGCGAGAATCCGACAGTATTAAATCAACTTTCATGTTGTGAAGACCGTGACGCTCGCTCTAGTCAGGCTTCCAGGCGGAGTGGGTTTCCGTCTGTACAAGGTTAAGGTTGAGCTGGACATCACAATTCTCAAGCTGGGAGATCTGAGCCAGTAGAGCTCAATATATTGAAGTTATGGAGACCATGGGATCAGTTGAACAAATTTTGGGACTGTGGCAACTATAAAAAGCTCACCTGTCTCTGACAGTACTTGTTGTAAGTGTAACTTGTCTTGATATGATGATCCCGAACTTGAACCCAAATCCTTGAAAACTTGAGAACTAAATTTGAGAAGTGAGTGGGAACTTACCGATGAGTTGAAATCTTTTATAGTGAGGCTTTGTCGTAAATCTTCGAGTAAAATTCAATCGAATACGTCCCTTATTATTCAATTCATTTGCTTGTGATTTTCAGGTACATTTCCAGCGGTGCTGCCTGCTGCCATCGGTGCGATTTTGATCCGAGGTCTCGTCTTCCTGGCTGATTCGTCAGGAGCAACACCTAAAATGATATCCATGAATATAAAAATAATTATAAAAAACTCGATTGTTCACGGGGTTTCTTCGTCCAGCCGGTCTGCCTCCGGATCGGTTGCACGTATGAATTTAACAGCACATGAGAGAATTTTACCTTTTCCGACAATTTCCTATTCGGTTTACTCTGACAAAACGACTGCACATCCTGATCCGACACTAATAACAGTTATGATTATGATAATTGTAAAAAGTTGACAACCCCACCACTAGCAATATTATAGCACTGAAATTTTAGACATGTTGACAACTCCATTGAAGCAAGTGATTTGAAAAAATAAATTAGTATTTGATAGATGAAATTCCTAATCATGACAATATAAAATGTACACTTTTATTTAATTTTAAAAAATCGATTTACTTGAAGCTTTGCGTATCTGCCGTTCTGGACTACAACTTGTAGTTTATGTGTGTTTCTACGAAGTATACCGAAAGGATGAGTAAAGAAACTATCAGTATAACCAGTGCCGGCTTGCGGCTACTTATGATTTCTACGACCGCATGAAATCTGTAGCGATGTTCTTTAGTAATTCAGTGAATTCGAATTTTCATTGCAAGCAAACAGTTGACCTTTGACATCATAAGCTAACAAATTGTTGGCAGAATTTATTCAGAAACCAATTCATGTGTTCACAGTGTAATCCTATGTGTAACTAAAAGGTGGCGTAACCCTTCCCTGAGATCAATGCCAAGTCAGACGTTCATTCAATTGTATTTCCAGCCTTTAGCTGGGCTGTATAATCACAAGAAATTGGGTAAATATAGCGACAAGATGGTATGCAAAAGCTATCGAGCAACATTTCCGGCAATATTTCCGCCAAAAATTCAAGCTAAACTTCTGGCAGCATTTACGGCAACATTAAAGCATTTGAGACTTAGCCTGTCAATACTGTCCAGATTCCACTTGTGTATGCGAGCAGCTTACGGAGTGTGAATAAAAGCGAGTCATGAACTCGCTTCAGCCCTCCAGCCATGCCAAACTCTGCATCTCCTTTTTAAGACATTAACTCTTCCTCCCCGTCTGTACATACATGTTCCTTCTCCCCTTTACTTGTGCATAACCTTGAACCAACTGCAACTTGTTACATGTTTATGTGCACGAGATGCCTTAGAATCACAGTCCATAAGAGCACACACAAGCCAGAACCAAGTAGTATGAGAGAAATCTCAGTCCAGTTCAGGCTGACGCTCTCTGCACTTTCAGTTGCAGCAGGAGTCCAGCTCAGTTTTCCATACGGAATTAAATTCCGAGTGGGATACTGAGCTGGTCGTTGTAATTATCAAGCTGGGGACAGTGTTTACGCCAGTTCTCAGTACTACAAAGTAATAATACAAAGGTTAAATTTAAAAAATCTGGCACTATGGCTATCACCTTTACGAATGTCTCTACATTGAAGGTTTGTGCGTGTCAATTTGTAATAGAATAAAATTGTAAGGAAGCATTTAGTCTGACGTTATTTAACGCATTAATTATTGTCATTAATATGACTGGGGTGTTTATGTGAACAGCTCTTGTGGTTGGGTTCCTTATTCATTCTCCTTGAAATCTCACCAATTTCAGCGCAGGAACTTGCTTAGAGACTCATGGAGCAGCGGTGTCAACAAGTAAAGTCCATAATTTATGAATTGAGCAGGTGAGAGGTAAATAATTTTTGAAATATTACAATCGAACAGTTGGTGACACGTCATGCACTTGGTACGTCAATAGAGCACCGAAGCTAGTACAATTGAAAACTTAAGCGATTTTAATGCAATTTGATTTGTGTATTCACTGAATCTCCTTCCGGTTTATAGATACATCTCATTGCTACAGCCTGCTCGTTTCAACGTTACTTTGCATCGGGGACTTGAGTTGTCCTGCTGATCCTTTAGGAGCCATCATCATCATGGACGGGGCGAGATAACAGGAGTTTTTGACTGACTGTGGAAATGAACAGATTTTTTACCGTCATTTTAAAGAAAACATTTAAAGTCTTATGGGAGTTGTCTTTTAAGTGATGATGAGGTAAAAGAGGGTTGAAAATCTAAACTAACGATAACAATAATAATAAATGTAATAAATTTCCTCCGCCCAGAGAGAGAGATGACTGTGAAGTGGGATGGATTTTTGATGGTGCCTCTCTGGCAATAGAAATTGTCACTGAAAATGAAGTCATGGTGGAAGTCGCGCAGTAAACTCAAAGTCGTAGTACGGACTAATCAGTAATAATCAGCCAGGCAACTACAAGGAAAGTTATGTTGTTCACGAATAGTAGCTCGTGCTTTATTAAGTACCTCCATTGGCTGCTTGATCCATCATCTCAAGGTTAACGTGTTGTCAACGGAGGTGAATTATTCTTGGATCCAAGGACATTTGCGTAGTCACAAACCAATTCTTCCAAAAGTTGGTCCGTCCCTCAGATATGCTTTCTGTAAAATACGCCAGCACGCTCCTTTGTTTAAAATATAACAAATTTGTTGTAATATTTTATCTTGCCAAAATAGAAGATGAGCAGACGGACCAATTGTGAAGATGCAATGACTTTTGGTTCCCCTTTCAACGAGGTTTTAATTACTTATCGAAATTGACCGTGCACTGATGATAACGTAAAAATGAGTTGAAAATCCAAGCTTACGACAACAATAATAAATATAAAAAACTGAATGTGCTCCTCCCACCAGAGAGAGACGGCTGAGGAGTGAAATGGGCGTGCTACTAAATTTGGTCCAAGTTGAAAAGCGCTCTTATATCAATATAAAAAACGTTAATGTTCAAAGCGCTCAGTGAGCTTTTGAACGTCGTTATAGTTATACCATATACCTGATGGTTTTTGGATTTTAATAAATTCATGGTAATAAAATGTTACATCTAGCTGCAAGTCGATTCATTAAAACCGTGTAAAATATTTGAAAATTGTATTTTTTTTTCTTTCTATTGTACAATTTCTTTCATTTTTCCACCTCAACCGTATTCAGAAACATACAAAGTCTTTACGCCATCGACACTTACTATAAGCACTCCTAAAACGCACACATACTCACGGCCAATTTTGCCATTGCACAGCAATGCTGTAGCAACTTTCCTAGTTATGTAGATGTTGAACGCGTAGTGAGAGTAAGATGCCTTCATGATGTACGCAAACTTACTATTGTTAGCAAAGGCACAACTCACAGCTTTACGTTGCCTTTTTAGGTGAACATTTAGTGCTTATAATATCTTAATTGAGCTGTAAGTGCGTTAATGGAAGTTTTTAGCGAATAAATATCATTATTTTTATCATGAAATATTGTTGAACTTTACAACTCCATTGGCCTTATAGGCGCTTAAGTTGGATTGCTCAAGATCGACCAAATCTAAAATGCTTGTGTTGCTGGAATGTTATCGGCAATATTGCCGGGAATGTTTACTAAAAGCTTTGGACAGTATTGCGTTGCTTTATATTTCCAATAAAATCTAAATGAAAGCCGAGCCAGTAGTGTTTGGAACTGACAAACGAGCGTAAGGCTAAGTGCAGTGATCTCAATGAGATGTTGGGCACATTTTATAATTATATTCAGAGAAATGTTTGTAGCTGCTTATTTGTTCACACAAATGTCATTTGCCCTTTTGCAGATTTTAAGGGAAAATATGTCAACATGTGTACTTTTTGTTGAAAAATTGCGGGATTTCAAAGCTACAAGACTGAATAGGCTGCGGGACAGCCTTACCGGAAAAGTGCCCTTGCCTTCATGTTGTCGATAATACTTTCATCTTATTAAAGCAACAAAAGGATCACGAGCCATTTGCAACTGCCATTTAGAGGAGAATAACAATCTTTCTTTAGTTTGTTCACAGAGGTGTGGATCCGGAAGATAGGCAGCCCCGCGTGGTTGCTGTGTAGCATGTGTGAGTGGTTATGGCAGAATTCCATGCAAAACATAGTGGGCTTAATTTTGCTCCTAAATCACTACGAAGTCAGACGTTCGTTCTCTTGGTAGTATCAGCCTTTGGCTTGGCAGTGTATTTGGAAGAAATTGGGAACATAGTCCGGCAAGACTGTGTGCACAGCTCTCCAGCAACATTTCCAGCAATATTTCCGTCAACATTTTAAGCACAATTTTGGGCTGGACTCTAATCATCCCCTAGATCCGATTCAGTCTGAAACTGATTCAAACGCATGCTATAAGAACGTCAGTCTTTGTTTTGGATGAAAATATATTGAATACTGTCCAGATCCCACTTGTGTATGTGAGCAGCTATGGAATGGGAGTGGGAATGATAGAAAAATCATGCACACAATCAAGTACAAAACGTGAACGGATCGTGAATACTAGCGAGTCATTGGAAATCACTTTAGCCCTCAAGCCATGCCAAGCTGGCAATTTTTTTTCAAGTTCTTAAGCGTTCTCCTCCACGTCTGCACAGTGCACACACACACGTTCCTTCTCCTCTTTACTTCTGTAAAACCTTGAACACCTGCAACTTGCTACATGTTTTTGTGCACAAGTTGCCTTACAATCACAGTCCATAAGAGCACACAAAAGCCAGAATCAAGAAGTATAAAAGAAATCGCAGTCCAGTTCAGGCTGACGCTCCATGCACTTAGTTGCAGCAGGAGTCCAGCTCAGCTTTCCACACGGAAATCAAATTCGGTGTCGGATGCTGAGCTTGACATTGCAATAATCAAGCTGGGAACGATTTTTTTTGCTAGTTCTCAGTATTTAAAAGTAATAAAACAAAGCTTAAATTTGAAAAATCTGGCACTGTGGCTATCCCCTATACGACTGTCTCTACATTGAGGGTTCGTGCGTTTCACTTTGTGCTCAAATAAAATTGTAAGGAAGAATTTAGCTTGACGTGATTAAAAGCATTAGTTATTGTCATTTATAATGGCTTTGGTGTTTATGTGAACAGCTCTTGTGGTTAAGCTCCTTTTCAATTCCTCCTGGAAAACTCACCAATTTGAGCCCAGGAAGTTGCTTAGAGACTCATGGAGCAGCGGGGTAAACGTGTCAAGTCCATGACTTGTGAATTTAGCAGGTGAGAGCTAAATTATTTTGGAAATATCGCATTCGGTGACACACTTTGATCAATGCAATTGATACGTCAATAGAATACCAAAGCCAATTCAATTGAAATCCAGCCAGTTTCGTTTGGCAAATGACACAAAAACTCGTGTGATTTGAATGCAGTTTGATTGGTGTATTTTTTAAACCTTCCTCCGATTTATTGTAGATACATTCCCATTGCTACAGCCTGCTGGTTTCAGGGTTACTATGCTTTGGGGGAATGAATTGGACTGTGGAAATAAATTGATTTTAAATAAAATGTTTAGAGAGCTATGACGAATGGGTACGTTTACAGAACACCGGAGCCAATGCCTCTGATAATCTCTAATTTGGCTTGGCGAATAATTTGAAAATTTTACTCGTGTGATTTAAATGCATTTTGATTTGTGTATTCCGTTTCGGATTTTTAGACACATGTCCATTGCTACAGCCGGCTGCATTCAGCGTAACTTTGCATGGAGGACCTAACGAGTCTTACTGATCCTTCAGAAGCAATCCCTATAGATGGGCATTCTCCTCGCCATCACCGTCATTATCCACCAGTTACTATGAAGTCTCAGTCTCTCAAGTCCATTTGGCTCCCCTTTCAACGAGTTTTTAAAGCCTTGTGGGAGCAGGCCATTAAGTGATGATGAGGTAAAAGAGGGTTGAAAATCTAAACAATAATAATGAATATAAAAAATAATTGTCCTCCACGTACGGACTTAAATAGTGTGTGTGAGAGTAATAATCAGCCAGGCAACTATAGGAAAAGTTATGTTTGTCACAAATAGGAGCTTGTACTTAAATTAGTGCCTTTAGTGGCTACTGGTCTACCCCACTAATGGGAGAGTGAAGTTGGGGGCTCCTGTTGTTTGGCGAATTCTTCGTTGAAATCGGATACCGACTTCCGTTTCAATGGTGCAATTCCAGCTGAAACGGCAGGTGCGGTTGCTGTAGGGGTAGTCATAGATGACGATGACATTGTAGTTTGACTCGGCGGGACCTCCTCCACTTCCTCCTTCGAAGATGAAGACTCCCCAATAGTTACCTGGGTATCAGTATGCGCATCGTGACAATGCTGCGAATAGTCAATCCAGAGTTTGACGTCCTGTGACGTTAGTGCCGTCTTGAACAATGACATTGGTGCCCCAATCACTATAGTTCTTCTCCAGTATGACAGGTACCAGTAAGTATATATAAAAACCAAACGACGCGACGCGTACTATGTGGAAATAAGATTGTAGACTGAGAGTGTGATTATACGAGGGTTGGCTTTCAAAAGCAATTAAGAATACCTTAATCCCAAAGATACATAATTCACCTGAATAGAATTGTAATTAAAACCAAACTGAGTTGATATTTAATAATATAATAATAATATAAAATAATATAATTTCATTAAAGTGGAAATGTTATGAGTAATGGGAATGAAAATAATGATAATTAGCGTAAAGAATAAAAGAACCCTTGTGATTTATTTTCCTTGGCAAAGCGACTTGCCTTAAAGTCCACGATTCTAAAACTTACATTTTCGTTGCATTAGTGTATCCAGTTAGCCTAAGTTAAGTAAAGTGCTATGTTCCTTAGTTATCCAGTCCATTTGAGATTTTATTGCCAACGAGCGGTTTTCCCTACGTATCTCTTTTAGTCCTTGAAATTTATAATGTAACTTGGATATTCATACTGCTGAAAAGCTTCTAAAATTTATAACTAAACTGTAAGTGTTATGAGGGAAGGATCAGTGAATAAATATTATAATTATTATCATCAAATGATGTTGATTTTAACATCTCCATTGACGTCATAACTCGTTGGACCTGGACTACTCAAGACAGCCAAAGGCTTATGTTGCTGGAAATGTTCTCGGCAATATTGCCGGGAACGTTGCATAAAACGTGAAAGGAATGTTGCTGGAGAAATTTTGCCACCATTTTGTTGATTTTCAACTCAAATAAATTCTACATTACAGCTGAGTCAGTGGCTGGAACTGGCAAGAACCGAACGACAGTGTGACTTGAGTGATCTAAGGGGAATGTTGAGCCCATTTTATTATTATTTGCAGAGTTTCTGTACGTAGTACTGATTTGTTCACAAAATTTGTTGTTATTATTATTATTGGCCATTTTGCAGATTAAAGGGAAATTATGTCAACATTTTTCCAGGAAATAGCTGAGCCGGACATCACAATTGTCAAGCTGGGGACAAATCCTAAGATATTAGAGCTCGATGTTCCCAAGTTATGGGATTAGTTGAGCAAAGTTTGGCACTACTGTTGCTTGCAAAATGCAAATATCAAAAACTCAACTGTCTCTGACAATGATGATTGTAATTGTACTTGTCTTAATGTCATGCTGCAGAAATTGAATCCATTTGACAATCCAAATCAGTGTCTCAGAATACCCAACTTTATTACCAGAGCACGGATATGTATGTACCAAAAATGTCGAAAATATGTATGTAAATATGTGCAAAAAATCTTGAAAAT
>JAQIWI010001426.1:0-16541 GCA_034698825.1 Deuterosminthurus bicinctus | reverse complement strand
GGCAATTTAACAGCTATAAATAATTTCTATGAATATGGCAAATTTGGTAATTTCAACCACAAAATCCGAATCAACCAAGAAAGTTCTGACCGAGCGGGGTAGTATGTGTAATTCTTCACTAATTTTCCGTTCTGCGAAACTTTACGACGGTTTTATTTTTAAAAAGAACCACAGAAGAACTTATTGAGCTAATCTGATTAAAGTGGCGAGGAAAACTAAAGTAGTTGAAGCATTTACCTCCCAGTTTTTAATTCGACCTGCATCTTTTCCTCTAAGCAGCTGTATATAAGCTTAAGCCCAAACTCTGCCTACAAGAATCACAACATCGTGACAATTTAACGCTCACCATGACACTCAAGCTCTGGCTGTATGTGTGCATAATTTGCACATCAATCGTAAGTTGCAAATGTGGCAATAATGAGCAAATCCGTGACGGTACATCTCTCAAGGGGACTTCAGTAAGACAGTTGCTGAAGAATAGTGACTTCAGAAGCGTTGTCATCTCGCTCGGTACTGTAAAATTAATAAGCTTAAAAGTCTAAAATATTAACACTCGTGTGCTCCTGATAGAAAACCAACTGGATGTCCCCTTGAGCGGAGGTGAAACGTACCTTAAATATGGGAACAGTACACTTGCTGCACCTACAACGGTCAACCCTCGCACGCATGAAGCAATTGTATTAAATAAAGCATGGTTGGTGCTAATTGCTCTTATTCTTTTGCCATAGTTAGCAACATTGCTCATTTTTCTTTTATTATTGGTAGGAGAGACCTCCGTGGTGTGACTGGAATTGTGGGCTACAAGGTTACAGATCCAAAGGAGTCATTACGCTTCGCCATTGTATTTTCGGTTCCGTTCTCTTTTGCCTTGTACAACAATTGGTTCCGTCTATCTGTCATCAGTGATGGGCATCCCATTGATAAGAATTTGTACAAAGAACTGTCCAAGCCATCATCCAACTCAACTACCACAAAGCTTGGATATGTAAGTTGACTGCAGATCTCCACAAAGTACAGATGCTATATGCTGTTGCGTGTTACAGGCAAAAGAAAACGACATTTTGAAGATTACCAAAGGTTCGTACGAGATAACTGCGACTATGAGTAACGAGGTGCAATCACTGGTACGCGTTGTTGTCAAACGGCTCACAACCTGAACACCACCGTAATGTATTCATGGTGGAATCGTTAATTTCTTCCCTTGATAACTTTCGACACCGCCATCTCCTGATACACGAATTTCTCATTATCGTCGCTAACACTTGACCATCTATCTCTCCTTCTATTTGGTCCACTTTTCCTTTCGTTAAAAGAAGTGCCAGCACTGTTGGAATCAGAGTTCATTTATCTTAATTATTCGATGAATAATAAAACTTTAGAATTTATAGTGAATCTCGTTGTAAACTTTGAATTATTAGCAGCTTAGTACCAAGCATAGTACGTACAAAGCATACTAAGGATGGGGTGTGGGGTCATGATCGATGAACAGGCTGCATTGTCATAAGTTGTATCTTAAAGTCAAACGTGGTCGATTTGTTCCAATTACATTTACGTAATTATTCAACTAAAGGCAAATTGCGGTCAATATACCGGAACTCTTAGGCATGTCGTTTTCCATCAGCTGTGGTAAATTTGGAGGAAATTAATGCTGAAAAAAGTGAACACTATCGAGAAATGATGATGTGCTCAGGATGAGGTTGGTTGATAGCGTCAAAATTTATCCCTTTAAGAACAAATGTTTAAGGAGGCGATTCCTCACAACTGTTGTTACATTTAAGTTCATTCTTAATACGGCTGTCCGCAATGAACACTCTTTTACTTTTGCTCCTCAGTTGTGTGGTGGGTTTAAGTTCTGCACTTGGTACTGACCAAGGTGATTGCTAGGGATATTCATTGAATTTTCATGAGACATGATAATTTTTTTTCAAAATTCTAGACGTGGGACTACGATGCTACCGATGCACTTCGATGTCGTGGCACGATCGGCCAGTTAATACTCCTGTGACGGAAGATTGCATTGACAACCCACCAATATCGACTATTACACGTAAGTTCGCCCGTTTTAATTTTTAAAATCTGTTTTGTGAACACAGAGCTATTCAAACCAGACTTCAAGATTTCCATCTTAATGTTACATTTGCTTCCAGCGGTTGTAAACAAATACAATTACCAAGGGGATCCCTATTGCGTTACCATTTTTACTCGTCTTCAGCACAAGCAAATACGAGTTTATCGAACTTATCGATTCCATTCTGCTGCACGACTAAATTTGACTCGCGATGATGGTTGCATTGATGGAAAAAGACAAAAAGTTTGCTATTGCAAGACAGATGCTTGCAATACTCATACTATGCAGTTAACAACAACTAAAATCCCTGCACCCACGTCAACCGAAACGACAAAAACTACGACTAGCACGACGAGTACGACGCAAAAATTTTTGCGCACGGAAGTACCCGTTCAGTATCGCATTTATGACGACACACAGCCGCCAACTACTGGTCAGCCAAATCATTTTTCTTATTTTTGGACAATAAATGCTTAAAAATAATTTTCAGCCATCCCTGCCATTTCTGAAGGGTCTACATTCAATGGAACAAGTATACAAACGATTCTTCGTACTTTTAAAGTGTCTCGAGGCGTTGTGGTTACCATCAGTAGGTCAACTAATTTCCATCGATTCCTCAACCGTGGGTGAATTCTTCGTTTTTTATTGCTCATTATTATCATTTCAGGGAACCATTTGACAACTTCGCTGTACGATGGTCAGTATTACGTACGCTGGGGCACCAGTCGAATTCCTCCACCCATCACCATCGAGCCCAGAACATACGACGTTATGGCGTTCCAGAAAAAGCCGTAAGACCTCAGCATTCGCCTTGAAGCAGCACTAATTTTTTGTGATTAGGTTTTGCTTCAAATTTCATGATAATTTGTACAGGCATATTGCAACAGGGACTACTGCCATAGTCGCTTACAAAATATTAGACACGGAAAATCCGGTTAGATTCGCCATATCATTCTCCGAGCCTTACAATCACATTGCTCACTCCTCCTGGTTTGGTTTGACTTTGCTCGATGCGAACGAAACGCTCGGAGGAGATTTCTACACACGGCTGTGGTATAGCAACGCTTGGACACATCCAACATTGACTACTGGATTTGGCTACGTAAATCATTGCGCTTGGTTATTTTTGGCAGTCTAATTTTAATTTAATTTCGTATTACAGGCAAAGCGTCATCAGAGTGTTCTCATCCAAAGTGAGCCTTATGAAATTTGGGCCAAAATGAGCTTCGCTGATTATCCAGTGCTGCAGGTGCATGTGAAGAAGATGAGTGTCTTTAGTAGAGATTAAGTACAATTCTGCTATGAATTGCACAGTGAATTGTAATATAAATAAAGTTTATTAGTTGCATTGACAAAATCTGTAAAGCTCATGATGGCAGTTTTTTCTTGATGCTAAGTGCAATCATTAGGTAAAACCAAGGCCAAGCTGGAGTGTGGACAGCTTGTGTCATAAGCACTACAAAAAAGGCTTCCGTCATAGGCATATTTAAATACAAACAAAAATAGCCTAACCGTTTCAATTCTGTGTAATACTACTGCTTACTGATCCATCAATGTTCAAGGCCATGAAAGTTTCTGTCAGAAATGCTGGAGATACTTGCTCTTTGAAATGAGGGGGCTCCAAGAGCCGCACATTTGAGTGTGAGTATATTTCATTACAACTGAAGTGTACTTGCGCATGTACTGTATCCTCTGTATTGGGCAAAGTCAAAGCAGCATAAATTGACATTTAAAACAACTTACTGTCATACAACCCTTAACAATGGATTTGTACCTTTCGGTTGTTCTTTTACTGTTTTTCATATCCGTACTACTGTATTTTTCACGTAGGGAACGTCCAGCCAACTTTCCTCCAGGTGAGACAAGGATTTTATAATTTTTTTCAGACCTTTGTCACATAAATTCATGTCTCCACTAATTCATATTCACATTTTTTCTTGTCCAGGACCTCCAGGGATACCTGTACTTGGGGCACTACTCGGACCGAAACCGTACAAAGAAGCTTTAGAGTTGAAAAAAAAATACGGTGACATCATCGGGCTCAGATTCGCTTCTCATTGGTAATGCCACAAGCCTCAACATTTGATTATTTTATGTATCAATTAGAATTTAATGAATAAATGTGTATATTTGTCATGATTTTCAGGGGCGTTATCTTAAACAATGCAGAGGACATTCGTGAAGCTTTTAGCAAGACAGAACTGTCTGCACGCACAGGATATAACTTTTTCCTTGACGAAGATGTTGCGAAGGCAAACCATGGTAACTTGAGGAACACAAAATTGTATTATTTGCCTTAAAGTTGAATGTTATTAGATTGGGACACAAATATTTGTAGGTGTCATCATGAGCTTTGGGAAGACATGGCAAGACAATCGACGGTTCACCTTGAGAACACTGAGAGACTTTGGGTTCGGGAAGAGATCCATGGAAACAATAATAATGGAAGAAGTGCAGGCATCCATAGAACATTTGAAAAAGATGACCGATAAACCGATTTCCACTGTCAGGAGCTTTAATTTGGCTGTTTTTAACGTGACCTGGTCAATCGTAGCTGGCCAGAGATATTCTTTGGATGACGAACAACTTTCAAAAATGACCGAAATGCTCATCAAGTAATCCTGTTTTTTGCCTAAGTATTTTTAACATTCAGATGGATTTGAAAGCGCCTACAACATGTAAACAATATTTAGGTTTCTAGCGGGTGTGTTCCGAGGTGTTCGACTTCTACTCTTAATGTTCCCATGGCTCGTAAGTTTGAAGAGACGCTTCCCGTCCTTGTTTCGCAATGTCGGAGATGACTTCCGAAAGGATTTGTACGCATTTCTGGGCAAATCGATAGAAGAGCATCGGAAGACACGTGAGGAAGGAAATCCAAGAGATTTTATTGATGCTTATTTGGATGAACAATCCAAGACAGTTGCTGCGGAACCTCGCGCTACCGAAGATAAAGACGGTGAGCGACACAGCAGAATTCAAAAGTTCTTGTTCCGATAAAATAACTTGGATTGTTTTGTTCGTTTCATGATGTAGACTTTGGTTTCATCGTACTACTGATGGATTTATTCATCGCTGGCTCGGAAACAACAAGTACGACCTTATGTTGGTCATTTTTCCTACTTGGACTTCACCCCGAATGTCAAGAGAAATTATTCCGAGAACTTGACTCCGTGATTGGATCTAGAGATGTGGTTCTTGAAGATAAATCAAAGTTTGTTGCCCTCAATTTTAACAATTTTCAACCCAATTTTCTGTTAAAATGAACAACTGTTTTGTTTCAGACTGCCATACGTTGAAGCAACGATAACGGAAATAATGAGAATGTCCGCAATTGTACCTTTCGGAGTTCCTCATTCCACCACGGAAGACGTCAAATTGAAAGGCTACACAATTCCAAAAGGGGCCATAGTTTTCGGAAACATTTACGCCTCACACTTTGACACTGACCATTGGTCCGAGCCGGAGAAATTCATGCCCGAACGATTCTTATTAGAAGATGGGACCGTGAAAAAAGATAAAGCTGTCATTCCTTTCAGCCTTGGCAAGCGCTCATGCTTGGGAGAGTCCCTGGCCAGAGACGAGACATTTTTATTTTTGACAAATCTAGTAAAAAATTTCAAGATATCCATGCCGTCTGATGAGCCTTCACATTCTTTGGAAGGGATTCGTGGCGCAGTAAATACTCCCGAGCCGCATAGGGTTATTTTGACCTTGAGAGATGCCTAATTGTGATCGAACAGCATTGATAAACATTCCTAACCTAGTGCCTTTGATGTTGTGATTCAACCTGTGACAATGCTGTGATTCAACCTCGTAGACTTTAGACTGTCAGTCATTCGATATGACGTGGTCAAAGTCTATTGCCACCTGAAAAAAAACTTGAAAAAATGAAAGAAAGTCAGAGTGATGAGGGTTTCTATAGCAGCAGTAATTAGGCAGTTTTATTGTCAATAATCTAAAGGCTGCCAATAAACAATTGTATCCTGTTTGTCAGCCTTCCAAATGAACTCCAATATGACCCAGGAAGTTATTCGATTATGTGGAGAAGACAAATTTCTGGCAGGCATAACATTGCGTCCATAATCCATTGGCAAACAACAACAAATATTTACTTTACTCAACGTCATCCGCTGTGCACAGGAAGAAGCAGAACTGGAAAAGCTTAGGAAATCTTAAAGCTTTCATTGCATCAATAATTACTCGTTGATGTCAAGCTTTTGATCGCTTCGTATAGTTTATACGAATGCAGTAGGTGAATGAGAGAGCGCTAAACTAGAGATTTCATGTTGTACAAAAGCCACCATCGACAACAAAATGAGTACCACTCGTCATTGCAGCAAGATCAGACAGAGTGAACAAGATTGTATTCACTGCATCATCCATCTCCAACACGGGCTTCTGTAGGGGAATCCTTTGCAAGAATGCGGCTTGAATCTGATCCAAATCCTTGCCCCAGTAGGCAGCTAAATCCCCGAACCAAGAGTTCAGCATGTCAGTCATGACACTGCCGAGTATAACTGAATTGACACGAATCCCTTTCGGGCCCAACTCATTCGCCATAAGTTTTGTAAGAAAGTCCAGCGCTGCTTTGGAGACGGAGTGGGCGGATGCATTAGGAAATGCACGCAAGGCTGCCTGAAATGCGACAAGAATTGATTATTTACATTTGACGTATTTGATTACTACACAAAACATAACGTTATGTTTCTGATTAAAAGTTGCAGCAACTCACAACTGTGGATATATTCACGATTGTGCCTTTCTTCCCACTGTCGATCATTGCCTGGGCTACGACTTGGCTTACATTGATCACAGCCTTCACATTGACTGCCATTGTGCTGCAAGAACAGAGGAATATTTTACTTTAGGCTCTAATTAGAATTGGAATGTAATTTAGATGCTAATTAATCACTTTTCGGCTCTCACCTATCGAAAATCTCGGGCGTAATGTTAAAGAATCCGTCACCAACACACACAGCAGCATTATTAATCAGAGAATCCACGGGACCTATTTCCTGAACGGCTGCCCGTGTTGCATCCCAATCAGCCAAGTCCACAGCCACTGTTTCCGTCCCAGCGCAATCTTGCTTTAATGAATCCAAACCCGGCTGATCATTTGACAAAGCCACGACATTTGCCCCATAGCCATGCAGCCTCACCGCAAGAGCTCTTCCTATGCCTACGAACAAAAAGTTTGCACTATACCTGATGCCTTAAGTTAGAATGCTCTGAATTATCACTTACCTTTACTCGCTCCAGTAACCAGCACTCTTTTTCCCGCAAATGACGACTCGAGCGACATTGTGCTATTGCTATTTTTGTTTTCTTTAATTCTAGAAATCTTAGATCCAGTTACAATGAGAACAGGAACAGGACCAAGTGGAAAATGGCAAGTCTGGAGTCTTGCTCAACTTTCTTATGGTCCTTTTCATGGAAACAAAAGGAGCATTTGGAAGCCATATAGTTATTGGACCTGTAAAATCCTACCATTTCAAATAATCACACTAGCGTGTCTTATTGAAACCACCCAGTTTGTCAAGGTTGATCCCGCAAACGGCAGTTTGTAAATATGCGGAAATGGGTACGAAAGCTGTCGGCTTGGACAGTCGTGTAGACAGCTACCGTGTAGCCAACTGAGCCTTCTCATGTTTCAAGACTTTCTTCACCTTTCTCCTTTTTCACCCAAATGCCTGAGTCACGGCATGGAATTCCCAAGAAAGGCCATGTAAGGTAATGGAGTCAATCAGCTGTAATTTGGAGCCCCATTTTGCCAAACTTGTAATTATCATCAGCTACTGGAAATAATAGAGAGGTCTGTCATGCATGAGTCCATGTCTTTTGGAGTAATTTTATACGAGAGACCCTATGCCCACTACCATTACATATCCCCTAGCAACGGTTTTATTAAATCAAACTAAAGACGAAAGTAATAATTGTAATCTTGACCAAGCTTATTTTGACTCGGCACGTGAGTATGTCATATTGCGGTGGAATATTCCAAGTATTTTACACAATTAGGCTAGACATATGCAGACTTGTGCGTTTACAAAAGGTAGTATTTTGCATGAAAATTGCAAAAGTATTATCTTATTCTACAGGTCGGTTGGCCTAATGGCTCTTCTATTCGTCTCATAGTCCCCTTCCTTCAGTCCTAAACTGTCCCAAAATCTCACTCGTTCGATGAAAGGGTCCTGTATCATTTCTGGTGCAAGTGTGAGACTCAAGAACCTCATGTTTGCTGTGGTATTTGCTAGCACAGGATCCCACGCGGGGGTTTGAGCAGTTCCGTCGGATGGATATCTATAAATATTGAAATGTTGATTTTAGTTGAAACATCATGAGAGCAACTGCGGGGCAATCACGTAAGCAATACCCGTGAGTAGCAAAATTGGCCCACATGCTCGTCATCATCCGAGACATTTTGTATTCGGGGTCATTTGGCTGGAGTGTGGAATAGTAGGCCGTATTATTCACCAAATAAATCAGGTCGTCCATGTGTGTTGGACCTGTAAGATATTTGCATTGTTACTCCAACTGTATTTAAATTTATGAAAACACCAACGCACCCCATTCTTTAGGATCTTGTCCGATCATTTGCAGAACGCTATACTGTCCAGTATAGTTCATGTAGTACGCATATACAGGCATTCCAGTGTGTTCTGCATGATATCTTATGGCCTTGTGGGTACAAACGGCAAGGTACCGATCCGACAGCATCTACAGTAATAATAATAAAATGCCATTTCCCTGAAAAACAGTGCATTGTACTGAGAGGGCATTGACAATAAAGCCATAACTTAAGTTAACTTAAAAGTCGAATTTTCAATAAATTATTTTGTAATTTATTGTATAAGAGCCTTACCTGAACGGCCTGCTTGCGGGTACTAAAATCCATCTGCTCTGATCCCATATAACGCTCCCATATGGTAGCTAACGTAGCTTGAGGATCATCAGTCGAGTCCTTAAGTTCCATCATGGCTGGTCCCACCTTTGTAGTCCACTCGACATTAAATTCCTCCGTGAGGGCCGGGTTAAGTAGAATGATTGCAAGATTTATTGCAAGTTCTGCTGCATTTACACCGATAATCCATGGGACCTTTGCCACAGCGTTTGGTTTCTTGTAAATATTTTCAGGAAGCTCGTCGAGATATGCACCAGGATGTTTGGGTTCAATTACAGGTGCGACCAAAGCTACTGGATAGCTTGCCCACTCCTGCCATGTTGATTTATTTATTAAAACTTAATACGTTTCTGACGAAATTAAAAGGCTTACGAGCATTAAAAGTTGAGCATTGACAAAATCCGTTGCATTAACCCCCCGAAGACATTCAACCATATCGTGTGAATTGTTCAAAGGACATTGAAAAGCATTTGCAATGGTCGAGGTAAGTCGCATAGGATTCTCATTGATCGACCAGAAACAGAATGCACACCCACTCTGTGAGATTCCTCGGTGGAAAAGACCTGTCAGATTCTATGCGAATTAGTAACAATTAAATCAAATTATTAGTGAGGCATAGATACCTCACCTTGGGTAAGAGGGGAGAGCATGTGGAAATGTGTAGATCCTGCCCCGGCACTTTCTCCAAACAAAGTGACGCTTTTTGGATCGCCTCCAAATGCCCGTATGTTTTCTTGTACCCATTTCATAGCCAATACTTGATCTTTCAGTCCATTGTTCCCATAAATTACCTCATCGTCAGTACTCATAAACCCTAAAAATAGCATCATTTTCCAAACACAAGTGTGTTTCAGTCACAATATTAACATTGCAAGTACGTATTGCATTATTCACGGTGGTTATTCATAAGGGTTTACACAAGTTCAAGAAAACTTATAACTAATTTAAATTAATTTAGCCGATAACACGTGCTGATTCAACGTGTTTAAACCCTCTAGAGGTTAAGTTCGGTCCACCTTGAACTCACTTTTTACACCGATAATGGCCATAACCATGAAAAGAAGCTCAATAGAAAATGTTGACGTACGTAAAATGGGAAAAAATTCATATGTACCTAGTGCTCCTAGCCGATAATTCATGGTGACTAGAACAATATTCTCATCCATGAGGTAGGTCGGACCCATAAGATGAGTGCTACCAAAGATAAAACCACCGTGATGAATACCAATAAGAACAGGCAGGAGTTCCCCTTCATCGTTTGTTGTCAGTACCTGTGATGACATTGAAAGACACTCATCATGAAAGGCAATATGTTTTTGTGCAAATTTAATACCAGGATTGTCGCTATTTATAGCACATGACTAACCTTAGGGGTGTAAACATTCAAGTAAAGACAGTCTTCTTGCCCTACGATCGCGTACATCTGGAAAAAGTCCGTGTGAATACAAGCTGGGCTCATGGAAAACCCATCCCGTACCCCTTCCCACGCACTATTACGTTCAGGTTCCTGCAAAAAAACTTTGTTATAATTGGATGCTTCCGTTTCGGCAATAATAATGCACAAATTTGTCTCACTTTGAACCGGCGTTGTCCGACGGGAGGTTGTGCGTATGGAATTCCTTCAAAAGCGAATATCCTCCTGTCCCGAAATGTCGTAAGAGGATAGCCACGGAGGCCACCATCGCTGATCCAAACGATGGGATAGTCGTCTTCTACAGTAGAATCATTTTCACTCAAATCGCAAGAAATTTGCACTAGCTCTAGCACGCACAAGAAGTGAACTGTGCAGTACAATGCACACGCGTATTTCATTGTGTCCTCTGTGCTAAATTACTGCTGCTTGCGCTAATTAAAAGATTACAATTAGTAGGAAGATAACTGGGGAACTTGTCAGAGGGAAGTGTGTGATTGCAAGTTTAGAAAGGAAAGTGCTGAGGGTAGACAGTAAATGAAGCTGATGAGCAGCAGGATATTATTGCAACTGACCACCTCACCAAGTTTGCATGTGCACTTGTATAGCTTTTTGTCATTCTCGAGCGGTTTAAAAAACTCATTAGGGAATCTCATTGTTAAGGCTACCCGACAGCATAAAAGCATGAGTGAGGATCATGTCGTTGTTACATTACACTATTGGACCCAACCTTAGATCGATTACACATAACTCGAAACCGCATAAGCCTCTACTTGTCCTTGAAAAACTCAGGGCTATTCTGAACAATCCTTTGCTAAATTTCAGCATCATATAGTGCTCAAAATAAGTCTTTTTTCCCAAAACAAATTAGCCATTTTTATTGTAGTTATTTTATTCTTAAGATTTGTACATTTTTAATGATGCAGTTGTGGCGTTTGCATCAATTTGCAAATTTTTCGGCCAGTACACCCAGAAGTGCGACTATCACCTTGACCGTTGAGATGTCAAACTTAATGCTCAATATAAAATTGTAGTCCGAAGAAGGCATTATTTGGATACCCTTGTTACTGCTAATGTCATAGGCTTTATTTAGAATCCTGCAGCAGCAAGAAAAGGAAGCATATTGCATCATCTCAAGGTTGTTGTACACGCGTTAAAAAATAGTTTCAATTGGGTACACGTGCGCACGTGGGCACTGACCGTTCTCAACTTTAGTTTACAAGCACAAATTTATCAATAAGTTATGAGCCAGTGCTATCAAAAACTCATGCTGTTATCAATATGCCGCTAATGTATCAGTCGCTTTGTGACAGCTTATTACTAGCCGCATCGATATCGTCAAAACTCCCCGGTCAGCTAAATTTTGCAAAATGCAAATAAACAACGCTAATGGAATTCTCTATGTAGCTTGATTTGGGTCGTTGGAATGGACTCTGTCATAATCTACTGCACATTTATAGAAGAATATTCTATAAGCCTTGTTTGTTTTAATGCATGCTCGCCGGAAATGAGACCCATTAAAATTGTCGACAGCTTTAAAAGTCCTTTTAGGTTATTTGAAGAGTGTACCAAGAGGTGTGTGTGTGTCTAAATTTTAGTCGATTTTTTCGACAAATATATTTATGCGGCGAGATGGTGGAAATAATTATAAATGCGAACACCTGTACTGTTGATGTGAAACCTCTAACTCAAACAGAAACTGAATAAAATCTTGTATTTGTGTTTAAAAAAAAAGAGAACTGCTTAAGACCGATTGTAACTGTACAATTTTTCTTATAAATTGCAGACCGGACGAATAAATTGCAGATACCAACAAGTTTTATTATTTCTGGTCTTTGCTGCGACATGTGCATGACCTTGAATGTAGGACTGCTTTGAAGTATCGTGGAGGTTCATTAGATTGTTGCATGTTGGATTTCCCCCAAACTTTGTTTAGCCGAATGGCTCCTATTGTTTCATTTGTATTTAATGATAGAGCTCGTCCAGGATAAAGTGATTGTGAACATGTAAACACCTCGGAACACGAGCCTTTATGCCTCATGAATCGAGCTTTGCTATTATTATCGCACCAACACTGACACGGTCTTTCTCTCGTAGCTGCTACATGTTCACTTGCAAAATTGCATGATGCAAAATGGTTTCAATGCAGTCCACATGACTCTCACTGTTAGATTTGCTCTTATTGGCCAAACAAAAAATTTCTGATTGTGATTATCAACGCCCTCTTCAGATTAATGCGAGCTGTTTCATTCCATTAAGAATCATTGCTAGAGTATAAAGGGACTGAGTATATTAGACTGAAAAATTTGAAGGTACAACGAAAGTTAGGTGGGGAAAAACGATCTCAATTTTATCGTTTCTTTGTCGAGTGCTTTCTCATGAAAACATTCCCGGTTCGTGACCTTCATCACCGTGACCTCTGATTATGTTAGGTACTATACCTTCACCGTGAACAGACATACGGTCAGACGTAAACCTTTCTGTCAAAGATACACTGCTTCGCGACGGCCCTTTGGAGAGCTTTCTCAACGTTCAAACTTCAGGTCTTGTCTATACTTGTAATTGTAATCCTGTCGAAAGCCGCGAGCCTACAGCAAGAAAGCATGGAAAATATAAACGTGCAAAGACGGTGGATTTAAACCAATGTTTGTGAAGATATTGAAATGAGTGCGTAGGTGGAGCATGAAGATGACAATAATGGTAATATTGGGATTGTTTTACCTCGGTCAGATAATGCTGATTTAATGGATTAAAAACTTAATAGACATAATGAGCAGTTCCGAAGGGTTTGAATTGCAGCCTTTGTGACAGGAAGGTCTTTGCCCTGTCCAGAATATTAGAGTGGAAATTAAGACTAAATTAAGACTTCAACTTTCTCCGAGGTCAGTTCAGTAGTCTGGCGTCAACACTGCCTTTGTTTTCCATTACTTTAATGGCATTAGTTGTTTTGTGCTGTTACATCGGGGAATTTTTCATGCAAGTAAATCTTGGTCTCATGGTGATAGTTGCAGGTGTTGTTAAAGTTTCAATACAATAGATTGCTTGTCTTAATGTTTTTCTTTAAAATAGTATTTTCATGCACGCAATTGTACAGTTTACTAGAAACTAGAGTACACAAATTGTATTTTGCACTTGCTGGTCTATCATCGTTAAGTTCTTTCATTCGGTTTCCGTCTTAGGATAGGGTAGGTCTCCTTTAAGTGACTAGCAGCACTAACCAATTTGGTAACACTAGGAAATAGCAGCTTCTTTAGCTCCTTGCTTTGAGATAGAAAGTGGTTGCTGCTAAAATTTTACGTAAAGGTTGAGTTTTGAGTTTGAAAATCTTGAAAAGCCGCTAAACCCCATCTTAGATTATTCCTGCAATTTGTTGCGAATCCCACAAAATGTCTTGTTGTGGTCAGGTAAGTCTCTATAGGAGCAAAAAATTTCAAGTTTCTCTCTCAAGTAAGTCTCTATAGGTCAAATGTCAATGTTGCGAACTAGGCTGCCCTCCTTGTTCCGGCTGCTGGTGCGTACACTTATCCCATTCAGTGACTTGCTGAAATTATATCACAACTCATAGACTCATTGGAAATTTGTACAGCACACCCAGATTTTGCTACGTTGGAGGATGCCTACCAATGTCATGCTGCCCAGGCACAAGACCACCAGTTCCTCGAGCCTGTTCCGGATTCCTGGCTCTACCTTGCTACACGGCTCCGACAAAAAACTATTCCGTCAAGGTCGACGTCCATAAGCCTGCTCCACCTTCTCCTTTCTGTCTAGATGACCCATGCCCGTGTCCTCCTACCAAAGGCTGTCTGAAACAGACTGATTGCGTGGAAGGGCGCGTGAGTCCCCCACGAGCACCTCTGGGTAGAAGTTTTTGTGAGCAGTGCAAACAAGCTCTATGGAACTGCTGTGAAGGGCCATGTCCAGTGGTGAAGTCCAGCTAATGCAATTCCGTCCTGGGGCAGTCATGACATAACCGAAGAAAACGTCATGGCATTGAATTTGTATGACTGCTGTATGACTTCGTTCTCACTGAAAACGAATCAGTGAGAGGCTTTAATTGTAAATCTGCACATTTAAAATTTCATCGGTTTTGTAATTAGCTTTGATTTGGAAGTCTATGACTTTGATCGTTAGATAAGTTGGTAACTTAATAAAAATTCATGTAAGATTCATCGGTTGGCAATCAATGGAATTTTCTCCTTAAAAAAACAAAAGCAGCTGGGCTTTTTCCCGTGAAGCCCTCAAACCAAATTGTTGGCATAACAGGAAGCGTAGGAAGTAGGGTAGATGCTCAGTTACACACAATTTTCTTCTCATGATCATGGGAAAACATTATGGACGAATACCAGAGTTACAAAGTTATTATAAAAGTAGCGCATCTCTTCCCAGAGATCTAACTCGAGCTCGAGCTTTCTTCGGGTTCAGACGTCTCCATTTTGTTGTCCAGAGAAAGTTTTCCATAAAAGTGTATAGCTAGTGGTTCGTAATGGATTTCAACAAAATATCTCTCATTATAGTTCGTAAGTCTTGCTGATTTAATTCAGTTAGCATGTGGTTTTAAATCATGATGATTTAATCACCCAATTTGGCACTAAAAATTCCATTACTATACCCCACAGATATCCTGATTCTCACATTAATGTGTCATTATGGAAGCACCAGCGAGGATGCGGATCTTGACATGGTCGAGGACGTTGTGAGGGACGGAAAGATCTTGACATGCGACGACTGCGGGACGAGGTGCAAGCTGCTTTGTGGAAGCCGTCGATTTCGACTTTGTTGTGTCCAGTACGTCCGCAAGCGATCTTCATGGATGCCGACCAATGGCGATGACTACGTCATATTTCCACATTCCATCCCTTTAGCGGAACGACTGAGGAAGACTCATTATCATTATTATAATCGTGGCCATCTCGATGACGACGACGGATCTTTCATCTCTGGACGTGACTCAAGTTGTTCAAGAATGAGTGATACTGAAGGAGATGCTTGTTAAGCTGTGGACAGGATTTTAAAAGGTGCTACTAGCTCGTCCAACTGCTCCTGAGACAGCCGAACCAACCATTTTTATTAAATTTGAGATAGTAGATTAGTAAAGGAAGTTACACGCTTTACTGTAAGCAATAGATCTAGATGAAGACTATTATTAATTCACCTTCACGTGTAAACTTTGATCTATTATGTTGACTTGTCATTTGATTTATTAATAAAGTGTGGATTTCAGAGGATCATAAGTAGCTAATTTTTTTTCATGTGAGTCTTTCATAATCCCCTTGGAATTGGTTATGCTGCAACGCAGAGTGGTTCATCTGGCAAAAGAAATAAAACAAAATATTACTGAAATATTAGATCCTGAGTGACCAATTCGGTGGTAAACCCGAGTCTCACCAGTCTCTTTCCATCCAATCGGCTCCTCCGCTTTAGTGTTGTGCTCCTTGAGCCAGTCATGCAAAGGTTTGTAATAATCCATCAGGGCTGATGCATCCATGTACTTTTGTCCAGTTACCATTTCCAATGCCTCGGGCCATGGCTTTGACGACCCAAGTTTCAACATGTTGCTAAGCTCATTCAAATTTCACAAATTAAACCAATGCGAAGGTTTTTAGATTTTGAAAAGTAAATTATCTTACCTCAGTTTAGCACCCGCAACTTTATTTTTGTAAATATCGCACTTATGCAAAGGCTTTGCTGGGTCTTCTGGGTCGTATTCTCCAGCTGCGAGGCAGAGACCACGGTGCATTTGATACTGGATAATGTGGCTCACAAAATACCTAAACATATTTCAATTAAATTTGGCATATGAAGAAGCAAAACTTGTTCAATGCAAAATTAATCCTACCTAATGTATGGCACACCAGCTGGGATGTGGTATTTAGCACCAGCATCAAAATCAGTTGATTTCCGAGTTACAGGTGGCCGGAGTCCTTGGTATTCAAAACTAAGATGACAAGTGTAAGTTAAAAAAACTCGCAATACCTTAAATATAATTTTCGAAGCAACGTTATGAATATTTTACATACCGAAGCTTCCACCAATGACAGTTGTACTCCTCAGGAGCAACTTTCCCACTGAAAATGTCCCATCTGAACTTGTCAATGAGAAGACCAAATGGAAGGAAAGCTACTTTGTCCAAGGCTTGAGAAAACAAGTAGTTAATATTAAAA
>JAQIWI010001425.1:0-16554 GCA_034698825.1 Deuterosminthurus bicinctus | reverse complement strand
TGCATGGGCTGTTGGGATTATGTGAATATGATAAAAGGCCACTTGTGTTACTTCATGTGGGATTGAATCCCAATAGTATTGTTGGCCAATAGGAGGGCGCAATGATAATGTAGACTGTGCAAGGGTCATGTGCCCCACGACAAGAAAGTTTTCCTCTCAGTCACCGTCAAATCTCCCATTTCTCCCGCTTCAGTTCCATATTTTACAACGGGGAAACTTCGTCTTTTTGTCTTGATTTCATCGTCTCAGTCAGTTCCAAACTTGTATTTCACTGAGCTGTGGCGACTGGCTATATCTTGTTTGTCTACGACTGGATATAAGGGGAACGGATGGGATTGAACTGAGCTTCAGAAGGTTCTATGGACCGTGATGAGGGAATTGTCCTTCCGAGCTCCCACCTACCTAACGTACATGACGTACTGATCAAATTGTGGGAATTCACGCAGCAGAGTTTCATATTATGCAAACATGACCTAACAGCAGTAGTATAGTCGTAGCAATAGAGAAAGGGAAATATGACGAAGGCACACATATGAGAATGTGGTGAAAGAGAAAATACTACAGAAAGAGAAAGTGAGAGATAATAAAAATGAACTCACTTGCCATCTCTCTGCATTAATTTGGCAACTAGAAAGAATAAGGTAAGACGTATACATCTCCTGTCATCTGAACAGAGTGACTCAGCCAGCCTTCATGTATCTTCACTTGGTTAAAGGATCAAGAGGGGTCTTCGTTTGTAATCTCTTTCTATTTTTGTCAACGCGAATGTGAGATGTAGTGAAACACAGACAGAGAAATATATGGAGATGGAATTCATCTTCATATGTTGCCATTATTATGAGAGCAGAAGGGAAAGAGCAAGAGGAAATGCTCATGTCATTTGAATCATCGCTGTACCGAGAAAGACATAAGAGTGAAAGACTTAGAGGCAATCCTTAACAATCACAACTAATTTCAAACTTTGAAATGACTTTCTTGGCTGCTGTATTCTCGTTGACACACATGGGATAACCATTCCCGTCTTATGCCACACTCCTATAAAGTCAAGGGAATTTCACCTTTAATGCTCCCATTCCATTGGCCAATGGGAATTATTTGGAATGCGTGCGAAGTCTTGGCGGAGGCTCGAAAGAGGCAATGAAATCTCTCTTATGTCAATGTCGTCTGTCTGTCTGTCTGCCAATCCTATCGTCCACCTGCTCCGATATTATTGGCCAAAAACATGGAAGAGTTTGAAAGAAAAGTGTGTGAGCGTCAGAGTGAAGGATTCAGTCTGCTAGCTTGTCAGAATTTATATTGTCGGCCAGAGTTTGTAGTGTGTGTTGGCAATGCATGTAAGGTTGTGTGTGAATGAGAGAGAAAGGCAGCTGTAAAGTAAGAGACGGTCGTATATGTTGTACCTTGTGGGAATAACATTACAAGAGAGAGAGAGAGAGAGAGGCAGGCTTACAAAGATGTCACATCTCACGCTTTCCGGTCAATTTGCTTCTGTTGCTCTGGACGACTAGTCTGCTCAGAATTTTGATGGAGAAAATCAGTGGGCTAAACAGTTGGTAGGGAACATGCGAAGCCAACTGTTCGCATACTGAAGATGTTCTGACAAGTAGCCACACAGAGCTTTACTGCTCCCCTCAAATCCTCCTTGTTTTGGTTCACCGCCAAGAGTCATCCTGATTATTCACGTATGCTCTTCTTTCTCCCCTTACTTCTGGCTACCAAATTCACACATGTGTCTCTCTAAACTTGGCTACTTGTTTTCCTTTTTTATTTTTCCGGCGGTGAGTAATCGGATTCTCCCAGGAAATATTGACGTACGAAGTGGCACTTTCGATGCATTTAATTCTGCAGGGAATCTAGGCCGTTTTACGTAGCATTTCAAGCATAACTGTCCACGTATTGGCTGGAATAAGAATTATTGACGAAGTTCCTATTACCTAAATGCCAAATACTTGTAATTTTTATTTAGTCTTACTAATTTGAGACTACAGAATGAATATTAGGATTGCGCACGTGCAAAATGCAGAATTCAAGCATCCATATGCGATGCAGAATATCCCGAAGGAGTCATAAAAAAGACAGCACATTTGTATCACTTCATAAATCACTTAAACATTGCACTAAAATACATGGCAGTGAAGGACACAGGAATTTCGACGGCTTCTTGTTTCCAAATGAATTCCACGTTCTCGTAAGCCTTCGTTGACCGAACTTGGCGATGAGTGACTAATGACCATCACCACATGAAGAAATTCACAGGAATGCCATGCTCGATAAAAGGACCGACTCCTATACACCAAGACTAAGCACTCTTATGATAGCTTGCCTGTCCAGGCTCTCTTGACATTAGCTCAGAACGTGAACTTTCTCCTGAAAGTCCAAATAAACCTTAGGCGTATATATAGCTACTGTGAGAATGAATCGCATACATCGAACCTGATGTCAACTCTATTCGCTTGTTAGTTCTTCCGCTTCAACTCATTAGTCATATAGGATTGAATCTTCATACATACGTCAGGCCACTCTATTTACATTCATACTCTAATTGCATCTTTATCCACGTGCAAATCTATTGAACAACCTTGTGGGGAAGTTATAACAGGAATTCTCATGTTGACTTTGGATAACCCAAATAATCTATGTACATACATCTATACAGCTCCATAGCACTTAAAAGCTAGCATGATAGAAGAGGTTTTAGGAGACGCTAATCTTCAAACGAGTTTTATAGGCCACAACGCAAAACGAAAGATAATCCAGAAGAGGTCTGCGGAGCAATCCAACTAACTAAAAACCTGAAATGAAGGACCAACTCTCCTTCTTTAGGTGGAAATATAAAAACGGATGGAGAGGAAGACGGATTTAAAAAGTTTTGAATTTGTCAAAACTTTGCTTGTAAACAAAATGGGATCCAATTTGCATTGCGGGAGCCAATGCCTGAGAGTCATATTATAACTTTGCTGTTCTCGTGGAAAAAGTGCAAGGGCATTGAAATAGACTCGTATGGAGAGGAATGATGGTAAAAGTTGTATGTACTCTTGTTAGACGAGGAGTGAAATGCTATTTTCAAATCCTTCCACCCCACCAAACCATCTCACTATTTGTCCACCAGCCACTCTGCATACTCCCTGCTTTCCAATGGAAATGGGACAATTAAATTGAATTTACTAGGATGGAGAGAACTGGGATAGCATCCACGAGCATTATGGCCATGACCACTGAAATTCTGTAGGATTCTTTTGATTCGTACTGGCAATCCAATGTTTGCGTACGATTCGTCATACGTACGTGCGTATTTGTAGCTTGCGTATGGAAGTTTAATGGAACTGTCGCTTTCCTTTGTAGTCCTGTAGGAACTGTAGTCCTGCAGAAGACCTTGACGGCTACCTTGGTTACACACAAGCTTTGCCTCCACGTTTTGCTGTATATATGTATTGCCTCACACAAATTGCCTCACACCTAGGTAGAAAGGAACATATCGCAGAATAGTTGAGACCCAGGGGTCTGAGAGTTAGCACAGAGAGAAGTCGTAACCACCGGTTGCTACAAACATCCATCCCATCGTGTTTCTGCTCCCAGCAAAATTACAACTCTCTGTATCTTTCTCTCTCTCTCTCTCCCACTCTGTCATCATAATGACAAACTGGATTAAGTTCGTATGGCAATCTACCATTTCCCAACTTTCTATATTATAACAGTCTCGGTCTAATGAATTAGTTTTCATCTCTTACTCTCATCTGTGGCAAAGTTTCACAGTTCATTATTTCTAACTATACACTGGCTGAGACGTGGCAAATTTTTGTCTCTTATGAGTAGCAAAAGAAAAACGTGTGAAGGAGTGAGTGGATGAGAGTAGAGTTGAGAAAGTGGTTTCTATAAATCCCCATTTCATCGAGAACTGTCAAGATCAACTTGTCTGCAAGAGGCAGATACTGGTTGAGCGGAAGAAAAATGGACTGTGCGGATCTTTTGTAAGACGGTGATCAAGCTTTTCCCTTAAGTCATAAAGGGGAACATGTGGCAATATAGTTTGACAGGACGATTGGGGCCTTTTGTCGTCCTGGAGGTGAAATGCCTGTTGATGCATCGGGACTACATGTCTCAAGTCTAGCAAATAGCTATACAGATGCTTTGCATATGTGTCTACAGGTTTAGAGTCAAGTTCGCTTTTAGATATCACTATATGGTTGGTAAATCCCAATGCTACTCATGCTGTATGATTCCCCAAGGAAAGACAGTAATACTGTTTTGACAAACTCCCTCGTCCATTACTTCGAATGCATCGGCTCAAGTTTGCTTGTACGTACGTACTTCGTTACCAATCCAGTCATGGAGAAATGAAAATATTAAGGTTTATACATTAGGTGTACACATGCACTATCGGCTAGAATTCATCTCCCGTCAGTCCTCTCATCCTAGCCGCCACCGTTTTAACTGATGGCCAAGTATTTTATGATTCAGGTCACGGAAGAGGAGTAGTGGAGAGGAGTTGATGTAGCGTTACTAATGGGTTCATTTAAGCAGTTTTACGCAAGCTGATAGCATTGTGATTTTCCTCGAAAATCCCTCCCACTTCAGGGGACTGTGGGATCAAATTTAATTGTGCCTGCGTGGCATTTACTTACACGACCATAGCGCTACCACTAGATCCTCCTGTCTCATGGAACCGCACGATTTCCTCTAAAGTACAGCTAATGCACTATCTACCGACCGAGTCTTTTCTATGAGCGTCATAGACCTTCATACGAATTGATTGCTATGGACATTAACTAATGTCGCCACTGGATGGAAGGACTTTATTTTTAGATTCCGTCCCACACCACCATGGAGATATGTTGAGGTCTTTAATTGATTTTCCGTGCAGGCGCCACGGGGCCTCTTTCACTCGTCCAGAGCTTCACGCGTGGAAAAATTCAAAAGGAATTTATGCTCTCCAGATCATCGGGATGAAATAACTCAAGGCTCTGTGTGATATCTGGGAGGAGCGGTTTGTATGTGGCAAAGGCCGTTTCAGTACCTTCAAAGTGATGAGGGTATATAGAACGATGATAAAGACGGGCTTAGGACCAGTTTTGGAAATTCATGGGCGTTTGCTGAGGTCAGTAAGGTGTTGGAGCTAATCAGGCCAGTAATTTCGCGAATGTGTACACGGAGTCATCCCCAGCCCACATACTTTGACCATGGAAATGTCGGAGGAAAGGAAGCGGACAAGTTCCATTGTGATCCTTCGTAATTACAACTTGTAGTGAACAAAGCTCAAACACAAAGTCCCCCACAGCGTCTCTGTCCCAACAAGCCTGCACATGAACAAATTAGACGCTAGCTCACAGTGAAAATAATAGCAATAATAATTGTGAGCCACTAATGTAATTCCTACAGGACAAATGATGAGAATGGTGATGGTGGGAGCGGAGGGAGTTCACCACAATAGACATTCCGGCAGACAAGTGGACTCAAATGAGCCAATGTGGAATACAATAAACGTGGCAATGAACGACCGCAGACCGCCAAAGCAAAGCGAATTCTCCCTTGCATCCCCTCCCTTCTCCTCCCGAAACTTTCCATGACTTCATCATCGTTAGAATTTCCAGTGGTGTTGGAATGCGTTTGAAAAGCCCTACTTTAAGCCTCTGCGTTCAATTCTGTAGCCACTTCACACCATTTTATAATGGGATTAGAGGGATTGCGCCGACCCTCCTAGTTATCATTTATATTTATCTATTTATTTCTTACTAAATCTCCGTAACTATCGTAACGAACCGTCGTGAATAATTCTATGTGTACCTTCGCAGCCAACCTGACCACTGTGACCCTTGAAATGCCAAAATTTGATCGTACCAGCATAAATTAGGTACAAACGACTAGTTTTCACCATTTTTGTCACCTGTTACCCGGTTTGACCTATAGCCCCCGAAAAATCGGGGGTTATATCTCCGAAACGGGTGGGCCGATTTTGACCAATTGTTTTTGTTTGGCAGATATTGACAAAAAATGACGAACTGTAGACGCGGAAACCGCATTTTTAAATATTTTTTGAAATATTTGCAAAAAACATGAAATTTTGGTACATATTTGACTGTAACTTTGGTTCAAAAGCGAAATTCGAAAAAATGAAAACCCCCGATTTTTCGGGGGCTATAGGTCAACCCGGTTAACAGGTGACAAAAATGGTGAAAACTAGTCGTTCGCAACTAATCTATGTTGATACGATATGAAATTTTGGCATGGCAAGGGTCACAGTGGTCAGGTTGGCTGCGAAGTTACACTATACCCTTTAAATTAAAACTATATTAAGCTTAGTACTGATTTTTGTCTAACAGTTTGTTATGGTGGAGAAAATTTTGCCTTATTAGCCAGCTTGAACCAGACAGTAAGAGAGGCCAAGCAATAAGTTTAATCAGCAACACTTTTTCGACAGTTACACTGAAATTATTAATGATTAAGGATAATCCTTTACAAGTCGCTTGGGAAATTCTAAAGTTAAATAACTTCTGCACAATTCCTCGGTATCCCTCGCAAGGCATGCGCAAAATGATCGGAAGCATCAAAGGAATCGAAAGGATTTATTTATAGGTAATAACTAACTCCTCACACCCGAACAGAAAAGCAGTCGATCAGAGACAATTCATTTTCATTGAAAAAGGAGCCTTTCATCTCCAACTGTTTAAAGTTGCATTATACGCCTTCATTCAAAGTTGCTTTTGGTAATGAACTCACATTCTACAAGTTCATGTGACAATGGGTGGAACTTGATCTCCTCTCCGCATCCACTGTAGAGTCGTCTCATCCGATGATAATGATATGACACTTCATCTTGCTTACGTTCCGATTGCATCGGAACAATTGCCAAGGCCAATTCGGATATCAGCAGAACAGAGGCGAGGCCCTACGTGAGAATTTCAAAATTAAACTCACATAGTCAAAAAGACCGGGCCACATTCGAGCATTCCGTAAAGGAGACATCACCACAAACGTCCCCGCTAGCGTTGCATACATGCTTCGTATGTGTGGTGAAGTACTGGTAGCGAGGATATCTCTTGTGTATTTTCCCATTACAATCCAGTCATACTATAGAAATAAGAAAATGCTACTGGTCTGCCGACGGGAAAGAGATTTTCCATGTGGATTCAGGGATGAAGAAAAGTATGATGATGCTCTTTGTATGCACGTCTCCTGGAATTCAGTGGGGACCATGAGAAGAACTCGAGCACGATTCAGAGGGAGTACAGAAGTAGAGAGAGCTTTGCCCGCAAAAGAAGCTTAAGAGTCCCACAACGCAATAAGTTTAACAGAAAAATTCCACGGGACGCATACAAAATCGTACACACACATCTACAGACTCGCCTACGCATATAGACTTTGATATGTTTGACTCTTCAATGCCACCCGTATGAAAAGACAAGAGGAGGAAGGACTTGAGAATTTAATTAGACTCCAGCTGTCCTTGTCATCCTCATCAGAGGATTTAATTAAGCAGGAGGAGTGGATTTTAGCATGCGTACTTATTCTTATGGTTCTGCGTCTTGAATAATTGGCTATGCCTGAAGCCTTTAGATGTCCCGTACAAGTCTCCATGCGGACCTGTTGTGCCTCATTAGAACTCAATGCAGGGAAGCAGAGTGTAGAGTTCATATAGTCAAATTCTGATACGAATTAATATTCTAATCGAAAATTCACTGTACGCCCTACATATTCAGTAGGGAAATGTATAGTAGTGTGGCTGTTTAATTTTTGTAAATTAAACAGCCGTAACATTAGAGAGGGAAGGATGGTAGAGAAAACTCATGTTGTTGATGTTGCTACTGCTGTTGCTGCTTATAGCGGGCAAATTACACGCATCTCCACGTACGCTCCCTCGTGGTATCCAACTGTTAACAGCTAACTAATTAACTACCAACCTAGCATAGATCCCGTCTTCTTGTAGCTCTCATCGTCTCCCCTAGCTTATTCAGTATCACTTCTAAATCTGTGTATGCACTGCATGCTGCAGCAACAAAATACGTGGGTTTTCCTAGAAATTTAATCAAACTTAAAAAAAACTTCGTGTTGCAACAACTGATAAGCCAGCGTATTCTCTGGTTGTGGGCCTCTCTAACCGTGTTTACCCATAAGCTTACGTCTGTAATATAGATGTCTATGTATTTCCATACATTGTGTCCATTTGTTTTGTTCTTGTTGTTGTTCCAAATAAATCCTCTGCCTTCTTTCCGTTAGCGAAGAGTAATTGCAGTGGTGAAAGGTAATAAGAGGAGATTGTAACTGATAGCAGTGCCATGTGAGTGGGTTGGTGTAGCTTAGCAAGTGAAGCTTAGTGAGTGTGAAAGTAATACAGAGTGAGCGGTAGGATGTAGGACTGGATCTACTCCTGCGGGGGATTAAACAGCGGAAATATGAGCAGTAGCACGGGAAAAAAATCCAACAGGGCTTTCCCACTAGCTTGTTTCCATTTGTTTTTTTCTCTCATCCCTTCGTGCATGTTTTGACGCCATTTTAGAGCTGGAGATTATAATTTGTGTGAGTGTGTGCTTGTGCTTGTTTATGCAGTATGTAGGTGTTGTAAAGGTACCCGTACAAACACTTTGGTTAGACCTTGTAAAACGAAGGAAGCAAGAAAGAATTATCTCTATGTTTTGTCAGGCCATGGCCTATTATCCGAATGAAAATGATGTAGGCATACACAAATGTAAAGCAGGACTTGTATATATCATCATAGCATGTCGATAATGATTGGGCGAAAGGAAAAGCCCAGTGAAAGTTTCCAATTATTATCGACTTTCTGTACTTATACGCTTTTTCTTTTGCCTTAAGCAGAACTTGAACGCAAAGTTTCTTTTCTTAAACTTTAATGTGCTTGCGGCGGGAAAATAGGATGTGATGAAGAGAAAGGATAAACATGATAATGAGTATGGCAGGATGATTATTACGTGGATGAGGATGATGAAATGCTTGAGCCATTGTTAAAAAGTTTGCCGTAGTTTCAATTACAAGCCTGGCCTTTTTAAGCTCCTTTCTCTGGCCAAGGTAGTACAATGAATGGTGTATGACGGGAAGAGGCTGAGGAAACGACTCTTTTATATTTCCTCTGGATACATAAGTCCTAGAACTAAATCCACCCAACTACTTCTTTTTCTCAGTCCGTCAAATACCCATAGCTTAGTATGGATCCATTCCGTTTTGAATAATTGCTCACGAAGGAGCGTAAATCAGTGCTAGCTTGTGGAGAATGTCTTATTAGTTCAATTCCAGAAGTTGTTGTAGCCTGAAACAGTTCATTACTCTTGATGTGTTGCTAAATGAAATTCACGATGTAATATAATGAGGAGCACCCAATTTATCGTGATTCAAGCTACATTCAAAAGACCCTGGAGTATGAAGGTAGCGTGTTATAGGACTGAAGACAGAATTCTTGCACACATTTCCAATAAGAGCACAATGTCTCAGTAATTACTTTATCAAACCTTTGATGCTAAGGACAAAGTTTATTTTGGCCAGAGGAAAATAGAGCCTGCATTTTTCCACTCATTAAGCGCGTTCGAATGTTTGAAATGACTTGATGGAAGTGTAAGTAATTTTATTGCTAGTCCTTTGTCCTGGGTCAGATAGATAGATAGCCTTGAGGCTTGGAAAAAACCTTGAAGAATTCTCTCTGTATAATCTGTTGCGACAGAGTTAAAAGCACGTCGGAGTTGTTAGAAGAAGGAATACCTGACATTTTATCACTTCAAGCTATGGAGGCGTGACATTTTGAGTGAGAAAAATAATTGAGGGGGAGAGTGAGGAGCAAGATGATATTGAGAGTTTTAGTGTTACGATCTTTTCGCGTGTGACCTGACATAGTGGCTAAGAATAGATGTAGGGAAGGCGATGAGGGTAAGTGTTCCCGTGTGTGCCATCCTTAATCTTCTACTCCGTCTCTGGCAAACAGACATGCAATGAAAACAATTTGGCTGCGAGAAGGGTCTTTTCTATTGAGTTGGTCATTTAACCTTGGCCATAGTTTTGGTTGCATGCATTGCATGATGACTTAAATTTGAAACAAAGTGAACGTTCGAGAATGAGAGGGAGACAGCTGCTAGATCGTTATGTTCATTTGAACCTTGCTCGTTCTACTTTAGTCAGGCTTTGTGACAGACTGCAATTAGAGTTAAATCTCCCTTTGATGTACTGGATAAGGTGGCTGGAAGTAATAGCAATAGTGAAATGTACTCGGGGATTGTGGCAATTTGTGCGTGAAGCTTACTTGTGTGAAGAGACTTGGGTAGAGAGGATTGTGAGACGGTAGTAAATCATGACTTTATGCTCTTTACACTCGTTCTCTCTGTGTGTGTCTGCAGCAGCAAATGAGAAGCCTACCTGGTGGGGCTCTGGAGACGACAGTAGACGGTGAAAGAGGAGGCGTACTCCGTGGTTCTCAAAGAGCTTACTACTTACTACTATTACCACACAAGTCTCTCGTCTTTTCACGAACAAGTGGAGCTCCCGTTGCTCTTCCGGAGAAGAAGATAAGACAGGAAGGAGGAGGAGGAAGAAGAAGAAGACGTCGACGACGGAGAAGGAAAGCAGGAGGAGAAGGTTGAAGACGAAAAACATTGAGTGAGAGCGAGAAAGGAGGACGACAGCTTTGTCTAAAGCATCGCTCTCTCTGTCTGTGAAAGTAAAAGCATCTCTGAACAAACTTGTTGTTGGAAGGGGGAACATGATGACGTCTTCGCATCATCATGGAACTACGGCCTTCCGTAATGTAGCCAACTCCACAAATATTCCACACGATCATGACTGGCCTCGTTTTTTCCGTCTCGTTTTTATCTCCAACGTTGCTACATTTGCATCCATCGGAAATATTTTCACCATCAGCGCCATTATCGTCGATGACCTTCTAAGGAAAAAAGGTACATTCTTTTCTTTGCTCAATCACTCACAATAATAATCTTGCTTCATTTTTCGTCATTCTTTCTAGTACTGTGCACACTATTTTAATCTCACGTTCTTTGGCCATGAAGAGAGAGCCTTGTTAGCCAGCCAGAGCCGAGCTGTAGCTAGAAAAAAACATTGAGAAGGTTGGCTAACCGCTCATTATTTCACCAACAGGTCTCATACTGTGGCCTAATGGCCTGGAAATATAAAGTCGGCTGAGTGAGGAATTGGAAACACTTTGTGCTTTGTAACTGCCGTCCATTATGAGAAACTTTCGTAGGAGTGGATGTGCGTGTATGTGAGTCCATTTTCAGGTACATATGTATACAGGGTGGGCCGAAGTTACAGTCACCTGAACACATCACAGAATTATTGAAAATAACGTATTCCAAGCGAAAAATAAATTAATTATTACAGAAATTTTAGGAATTTATTTCTCTTTCGTCCAATCAAGACTGTGCACTTTTAACCTTGCACGAGAGGAGGCGGTTACTATATTATTTATACATATATTATATAACCTTGCACAACTTGGGGTGCTCGTATTTGGGAGTTTGGGAGCTACAGAGATGTTCGGTGCCACTTCTGAAACTAGAGCCTTGGGGTAATTTTTTGACGTAACTTTAGTCAAAATGTGACCTCAAAAGGCAACCTAGGATTTCTTTCTCTGTTGTCGATGTTTCAGAAGTTTGAGTTGCCTTTTGAGCTCCCCTTTTGATCGCAGAAAAAAATTCTGTGAAGTCTCAGATTCCAAATCATATGCATCTCATGTCTGTGCGTCATTATTTTGGAAGATACCGGTGTCCAAAGTTTAAGGAATAGCCTGAAAACGCCGTAAAGCCCATGTTAAAATAGCGATTCTTTTTGTGAGTTCGAACATTTCAGTCGATTTCGACAAGCTTGACGACAAAAAACTAATCCAAGTAGTTTCAGAATTCGTACTCGACATCTGCATAGCTCGCAAACTCTATAAGTTATTCAGGGTTGAAGGTGTAAAGGCTTCTCTGGCCCACCCTGTAAGTTAGAATCTCCACTCATGCATGACATCCCATTACGCTCCATTATCAACTCGTTTTTTGTCGACCACCCAACCTCTGAAGCACAATGCAGTCGTAGTCGGAGTAGGAGTATGGTGAAAGCAGAGGAAACCTTTCACTTGTCAGCCTGCCAAGACTTCAACAGGTTGCTCTGCTTCGCGATTGACTCTTATTCTCATAACTATATGCTGGTCTTTATAACATGCAAGCGGCTCGCCTTTCATATATCCTTTCTCTTTCATTCTATCAACTCTTCCGTGGTTCCGGGTGTCTTAATATTGACTCCGGTCAGTAAGTAGCTCATCCATAGCCGCAGCAGGAAGGTTAATTTACTTGACTTCTCCATACCACGTCACGGAAACCACATGCGGAATATCAACGTCAATTATACGTACGACAGAACACAGCTAGAAAAATGGCATGTTCTCAGAAGTTGATGCTATTCAAAACTGCTTGATTCCCCTCCAATTCGACTTCTCACTTCCGTTACCCAGGCATTTCAAGGCTCATCGCTACCATGCTACTCTGAAGGAAAAAGCAACAGGCGTCCTTTTTGTTCAAATACTTTCATAAATGGCCTACATTTATGTGACTCATCCTCTTTCCCTAACAATTTTTCGCACGTGGAATTGGATATGTGATCAATCCCGCTGGCAAGATGGATCAGGCTTTTAAGCCCACCATGGGTGCGGCCGCATAGTCTTTGCTCATTAAAGTACATCGGAAATGTGTCAGAGACAAGGACTGACTCACTCAAGTCTAAACCAACTTTCACATGCCCTACTTATTCTCTCCTTTACTACGCAGAATCCACATGTGCATAGTAATAATATGAAAATAAATAGCTAGTCCTTTACCAGGTGGTTTGCACTGTGATAACAGAGAGCCATGTGGTCCGAGTCGGACAAGAGCTGTACAGCCGCAGGGAGTTATGCTCTTGATAAATGACTCAGAACGATGAAGAAGTGATTACGAAACTTGTCTCCTTCAATTTCCCATGTGTCTTCATGTCTTCTGCAAGATGGGAGGAAATTTTCGCAGAACGACTACTGTAAAAGCCTTCCCTCCACCATAGAGCAGGCCAAAAAAATATAACTATCGCTCATAAGTTTCCCCTCAACAGTTTTCCTCCTGACTGTCCTAGCAAGTCGGAAAGAATAATAACTGCCACAGCAGCTACTCAAGGATATCATAACGAATGGGAGGTGAGGATAGGATATTAGTCAGGAAGCTTTATACGGTCTTATAGCAAACTCTTTTCCTCTCCTCTTGAAATAAGTAACTTCAATTTCTCTTTAAGGGCAGCAAACGTCCGGAGGGAATTGAATTGAACAAACTGCACTTACGCACATGCGTTCCAAACGTGGATAGTCCCTTTGAAGGACGACTGTACTTTTTAAGTAGTACCACGAATGAAGGAAATAAGATGGAATTTAAGTGCACTACGGTGAGAGGGTTATACTGACGACGAATACGTGTACAACGTGTGAATGACATCCTAACCATGGGGGGAGCAATACCAGAAGCATGTTACGGGGCGATCAAAAGATACAGACACTTAAATGCTTTCGCTATGAATTCTTTTACAAATACCAACACACGGTAATCTAGAGTGTGACTATGGTCATTAAAGTGTGTGTGCCATCTTCCTCGCTTTTTCTAACATTGTTCCCCTTAAAAAGAAACCCTGTTTAACTGTCAGCCTGGTTTTGGACGAAGAAGACGAGAATGGTAATCATGGGAATATAGTAGTTGTACGAGAAGGGGCCTCTTTCACTTGCGTCTATACACAGAAGGAGAACACCTTGCGAAATGGTGATGTGCGAGTGAAACAATATTATCGGCATGTCGTACATATATATTACCAGTGCAACCAGTAATACTGTATACACAGCAGTGTACACAGTATAATAAAACAAGGGGCACTAGAAAAGCTACTAGAATTCACATTGAACATGAATCTGCTCTTAAGAGCAACTCTGTTCTCTCCCTCTCACTCGTTCTGTCTCCCTGCCATTCACATCAACTTGTGGGTTCATGGGTAAACATAAGAGAGAGAAATGGACTGAGAATATCATCCTTCTGCTGCTCGTTCAGTGTTTCTCCCGGTACAAGGCACACTGATCATCATGCTGTCGCTGTGCTACAGAATGAATGGGCTTTCCATACCAAATACTCCAGTCATATGACAGTAAATGTCTTTTGAAATGGCTTCAAGGGGTTAAATCAGTGGAAATTTCATATGAGAAAAAAATCCCCCTTTCCCCATAAAGCATTTGAAAAGAAGTATTATTTTCCCCTAATCCTCTCACATGTACAAGGAGTGGTAAAGGCATACTAGCGTGTGTATTATATAAGAGTAAACTTAAGACCAACGATAGGAACATTGTATTCAAAGCATCATCTGAAGGGATGAAATCACTTGTATAGGGTACGCTGTACACAGGAGAAGCCTTTGCTCAGGCTAAAAAAGAATAATAATTTTCATGCAGAATTCTGTACATGAAAGGGCTCTTGTCAACACACCTGTATTCTCGTTCCTTTGTAACTTGGCCCAATGCAATTTATCTGGTACTGACAAAGAGCTTATACTTGCCAATTAAATTATGCTCAAATGGTAGGCTTGATAAGGAGGAAAGTAGTACTGTCGAAACGACGGTAAGCTCAATCGTCATCATCAATAACTCTCAATGAACCGTCATTTCCCCAGTTAGAGGAGAGATTCAAGTTAAATTGTCTACGAATAAGTGAGTTTTGGAGACTGAACGAGGGCCTGAGGAAGGAGTAGGATGAGAGGGATGAAAAAGACATTAGTGTAATGTCATAGACGCAGGCTTGTGAATACTAAGAATAAATTTCTCGGAATCGATACCTCTCTATCGCTTTGTATCCTCCGCCTCTGCCTTCTCCTTTGCAAGAAGATCTATAGGAATCTAAGCTGTGGATTCAGTATTGGGAATAGGGGTTCTTGGAGTTCGAGCTTCCAAAAGAGTTGCTATAGTTTTCCAAAAGTTCTTCAAAGTTGTTGCTATCATTGAGCCAATGAAAAGGCTACCACGAAAAATCATGTTATAACGTAGATAAAAATGATATAATAATAATAATAATAATGAAAGACTGATAAACAAACTTGTATTATAAGTTTAGTGTGCGTTTGTGATGAATATTGAAGCTGACAGGAAGAAATTCGGAGATGTGGGCATTGTTTTGTTGGAATTAGATGTCAATGAGCCCTTGATTCATTAAGTGAATTTAAGAAGCCGCTCATTGTATAGACCTTGGAAAGTAACCGATGAGGTTTTTATATCTTTGTACATGTAATTATGAACCTGGAATTTGTGGATAAATATTGACACGACGAGATGGAGAATAGATGAGCTTGGTCTATATGCAAACACTTGAGAGAAATATGAATACAAGCTGAAATAAGGTATTGTGAATATAGCACGCACAACGGCTGCTTGATTTTATCGTTCGTTTGTGTAAAGAGTGAAAAATTGTAGAGAATTTAGCGTCTTTTCAAATAGGCGCATGACATTATCCTCAGGGCTATGGGTACAGTAAAAGGTCAGATCTTGGAATCATCTCATCGCATGTGTACATTCAACAGGCATTCATGTTCGGATCGATATTCATTGTGAGCTGTAAAATAACAAGAAAATTTCAACATTCTATTGACAATGGTTCATTCCACAATGCTTCTTCTCTATTTGCACATGAAAAGTATACACGGGCACAGAAAACGGAAAAATTAGATTTCACAGTAACAGCTGCACTGATTTATTCTAGTAAGAATTGAATCCGCTACAAATAATCTCTCTTTCTATAGTCGCAGTCTATGTACCACGTTCTTTACCATTTGATCAGCTTTGATTAGGAACAGTGTATGAATTATTGTGAGCATCAAGTTTGAATGATACCGTTCATGGTTTCCTGCCTGTGGCAGGCATTATTTGTACACCCAAGTCACCATCCCTGAGTTCCCTGGGAAGAAAAGATAGTGCGGAAGTACTTATGACTAACAGGGAATCATGCTGGTCCTGCTATTTTCCATGTCAGCTACATACCTACGGGACGCATTTTCATCACTATGCCGCCCGTAATACCCGAAGATACCCTCCGCATAATCACCACACGCCTTTGCTACTCAGTTGGAAAACCCTTTGAACACTTTTGATTTTAATATTTTTCCCTTGATTTAAACGACCCAAATTGATTTCACCTGCTCCTCCTATGTTATCGCGGCTACATGTCTCTTATTCCATCGTCGTCGAAAATAAAGGCATACTCAGAGAGGGATATTATTATTTTAGTAATACCTAGAACGTTGTTCTAGCCGGGTCTTCTGAATATTATGTCGAGGGAGCTGGTTGCTAAGTCAGCTTGATCTGACTGTAACCATGAAAAGGTAGATAGGCATGAAATTAATATCGAATTTTCAGCAGGAGGAAATTAATACGCGAGAGTAATGGAGCTTAATGAAGTAAATCTAAAGAGAGTTTCCAACGGCACTTTATGTTTATATATATATACGGAAGAAATGCATACTTCAATTATTTACCCGGAACAAGGGCTACAGGAGTAAGGTCGTGCAAAGCATGAGAAA